>JAVSCE010018875.1:0-82512 GCA_032199065.1 Smutsia gigantea
AATAAATAATTACGCATTTGTTCATGTCTCTCAGCATTACTATTTTTATTTTGCACAGATTCTATGAAGTGGACAGTTTTTCACTCTGGAATGAGTTTTTATTTTCTTGCATTATTAATGATATATTTTATTAGCCGTATGTCACCATCTCACACATTTTCACCAAAGGGAGAGTGGCTGTGGCATGAAAGAGAAAGTAGCTATGTTCTCCTGGAATCAGCTCCATTTTCCTCCTCTGGCCCTGGGAGGCTGTTACATTCACCTTCCATGATCTACCATAAAAGGGGCCCTGTGAATTTCTCCCACTTCCTTTTCAACAGAAGTTGAGAAAACACCTACACTCCGTGCAATGGGGCTGGGCATCTTGGGATTTGAAATACTGACTTTCTAGCAGGTCCTCATTTACCAGCTAGTGCTGGGCATTGGCCTCTGAGCCAGATCCTTCCTGCTTTTGTATTCACTGTTTGCTGTGTTTATCACCCCTGGGAAAAATCTCCTTCTCAAAATATATTTTTGTAAAACATGGATGATTTCCAGAAAGGTAAAATGTGTACAGTATGTTGTTACATTGCTTCAAAAATTCTTTGCTTTCCCCATGTTTTCCATTTTTATCTTAATGATTCCATCTTGTCTGCTCTTTGATGAAAGGGTTATGCCATCATCATGGTTGAGAGTTTAATTTTACATTATCACGAGGAATGTGCTCTTCCAAATTATCCTCATGTCAGTGCAGTCACAGGAGTTACATCTGAATTTTTGAATTACAGTGTTTGGCAAATGTCCTTTTAGAATTTTAGTTATATAAAAAAAAGGGAAAAATACCCAAAATCACTGTCACAACGCCATGTTCAGTTCTCCAGAAAAGGTCTTGTACCATCTTAACTAAATTCTTAAAACTAAAGTACAGAAGAAATATAACAAGTAGAAACTTCTTTCTTTTTTTTTTTTTTTTAATATAATTTATTTTATTATCATTAATTTACAATTACATGTGCAATATTACGATTATTAAACTACCCCTTCATCAGGTCCCCCCCACCAAACCCATTACAGTCACTGTCCATCAGCGTAGTGAGATGCTATAGAATCACTACTTGTCTTCTCTGAGTTGTACTGCCCTCCCCGTGCCCCCCCAACATTACATCTGCTAGTCGTAATGCCCCTTTTTCCCTCTTATCCCTCCCTTCCCACCCATTTTCCCCAGTCCCTTTCCCTTTGGTAACTATTAGTCCGTTCTTGGGTTCTGTGAGTCTGCTGCTGTTTTGTTCCTTCAGTGTTTTTTCTTTGTTTTATACTCCACATATGAGTGAAATCATTTGATACTTGTCTTTTTCGGCTTGGCTTATTTCACTGAGCATAATACCCTCTAGCTCCATCCATGTTGTTGCAAATGGTAGGATTTGTTTTCTTCTTATGGCTGAATAATATTCCATTGTGTATATGTACCACCTCTTCTTTATCCATTCATCTACTGATGGACACTTAGGTTGCTTCCATTTCTTGGCTATTGTAAATAGTGCTGCGATAAACATAGGGGTGCATCTGTCTTTTTCAAACTGGGCTGCTGCATTCTTAGGGTAAATTCCTAGGAGTGGAATTCCTGGGTCAAATGGTATTTCTATTTTGAGTTTTTTGAGGAACCTCCATACTGCTTTCCACAATGGTTGAACTAATTTGCAGTCCCACCAGCAGTGTAGGAGGGTTCCCTTTTCTCCACATCCTCGCCAACATTTGTTGTTGTTTGTGTTTTGGATGTTGGCCATCCTCACTGGTGTGAGGTGATATCTCATTGTGGTTTTAATCTGCATTTCTCTGATGATTAGCGATGTGGAGCATCTTTTCATGTGCCTGTTGGCCATCTGAATTTCTTCTTTGGAGAAGTGTCTATTCATGTCCTCTGCCCATTTCTTAATTGGATTATTTGCTTTCTGTTTGTTAAGGTGCATGAGTTCTTTATATATTTTGGATGTCAACCCTTTATCAGATACGTTTTTTATGAATATATTCTCCCATACTGTAGGATGTCTTTTTGTTCTACTGATGGTGTCCTTTGCTGTACAGAAGCTTTTCAGCTTGATATAGTCCCACTTGTTCATTTTTGCTTTTGTTTCCCTTGCCCGGGGAGATATGTTCATGAAGAAGTTGCTCATGTTTATGTCCAAGAGATTTTTGCCTATGTTTTTTTCTAAGAGTTTTATGGTTTCATGACTTACATTCAGGTCTTTGATCCACCTTGAGTTTACCTTTGTGTATGGGGCTAGACAGTAGTCCAGTTTCATTCTCTTACATGTAGCTGTCCAGTTTTTCCAACACCAGCTGCTGAAGAGGCTGTCATCTCCCATTGTATATCCAAGGCACTTTTATCAAATATTAATTGACTGTATATGTTTGGGTTAATGTTTGGATTTTCTATTCTGTTCCACTGGTCTGTGGGTCTGTTTTTGTGCCAATACCAAATTGTCTTGATTACTGTGGCTTTGTAGTAGAGCTTGAAGTCAGGGAGTGTAATTCCCCCTGTTTTATTCCTCCTTCTCAGGATTGCTTTGGCTATTCGGGGTCTTTTGTGGTTCCATATGAATTTTAGAATTATTTGTTCCAGTTCATTGAAGAAAGCTGTTGGTAGTTTGATAGGGATTGCATTGAATCTGTAGATTGCTTTAGGTAGTATAGCCATTTTGACAATATTTATTCTTCCTAGCCAAGAGCATGGGATGCATTTCCATTTGATAGTGTCCTCTTTAATTTCTCTTAGGAGTGTCTTGTAGTTTTCAGAGTACAGGTCTTTCACTTCCTTCGTTAGGTTTATTCCTAGGTATTTTATTCTTTTTGATGCAATTGTGAATGGAATTGTTTTTCTGATTTCTCTTTCTGTTAGTTCATCATTAGTGTACAGGAAAGCAACAGATTTCTGTGTGTTAATTTTGTATCCTGCAACTTTGCTGAATTCAGATATTAGTTCTAGTAGTTTTGGAGTGGAGTCTTTAGGGTTTTTTATGTACAGTATCATGTCATCTGCAAATAGTGACAATTTGACTTCTTCTTTACCAATCTGGATGCCTTGTATGTCTTTGTTTTGTCTGATTGCTGTGGCTAGGACCTCCAGTACTATGTTGAATAACAGTGGAGAGAGTGGGCATCCTTGTCTTGTTCCCGATCTTAGATGAAAAGCTTTCAGCGTCTCGCCGTTAAGTATGATGTTAGCTGTAGGTCTGTCATATATAGCCTTTATGATGTTGAGGTACTTGCCGTCTATACCCATTTTGTTGAGAGTTTTAATCAGGAATGGATGCTGAATTTTGTCAAATGCTTTTTCAGCATCTATGGAGATGATCATGTGGTTTTTGTTCTTCTTTTTGTTGATGTGGTGGATGATGTTGATGGATTTTCGAATGTTGTACCATCCTTGCATCCCTGGGATGAATCCCACTTGATCATGGTGTATGATCCTCTTGATGTATTTTTGAATTCGGTTTGCTAATATTTTGTTGAGTATTTTTGCATCTACGTTCATCAGGGATATTGGTCTGTAATTTTCTTTTTTGGTGAGGTCTTTGCCCGGTTTTGGTATTAGAGTGATGCTGGCTTCATAGAATGAGTTTGGAAGTATTCCCTCCTCTTCTATTTTTTGGAAAACTTTAAGGAGAATCGGTGTTATTTCTTCTCTATATGTCTGGTAGAATTCAGAGGTGAATCCATCAGGCCCAGGGGTTTTGTTCTTGGGTAGTTTTTTGATTACCAATTCGATTTCGTCACTGGTGATTGGTCTGTTTAGTTTTCCTGTTTCTTGCTTGGTCAGTCTTGGAAGGTTGTATTTTTCTAAGAAGTTGTCCATTTCTTCTATGTTTTCCAGCTTGTTAGCATATAGAGTCTCATAATATTCTCTTATGATTCTTTGTATTTCTGTGGGGTCCGTCGTGATTTTTCCTTTCTCATTTCTGATTGTGTTTATGTGTGTAGATTCTCTTTTTCTCTTAATGAGTCTGGCTAGGGGTTTATCTATTTTGTTTATTTTTTCAAAGAACCAGCTCTTGGTTTTATTGATTTTTTCTATTGTTTTATTCTTCTCAATTTTATTTATTTCTTCTCTAATCTTTATTATGTCCCTCCTTCTGGTGACTTTGGGCCTCATTTGTTCTTCTTTTTCCAATTTCAGTAATTGTGTCTTTAGACTATTCATTTGGGAATGTTCTTCCTTCTTTAAATAGGCCTGGATTGCAATATACTTTCCTCTTAGAACTGCCTTTGCTGCGTCCCACAGAAGTTGTGGCTTTGTGTTGTTGTTGTCATTAGTCTCCATATATTCTTTGATTTCTGTTTTGATTTGGTCGTTAACCCATTGATTAATTAGGAGAGTGTTGTTAAGTCTCCATGTATTTGTGAGCCTTTTTGATTTCTTTCTAAAATTTATTTCTAGTTTTATACCTTGGTGATCTGAGAAGTTGGTTGGTAGGATTTCAATATTTTTGAAATTACTGAGGTTCTTTTTGTGGCCTAGTATGTGGTCTATTCTGGAAAATGTTCCATGTGCACTTGAGAAGAATGTGTATCCTGTTGCTTTTGGGTGTAGAGTTCTGTAGATGTCTGTTAGGTCCATCTGTTCTAGTGTGTTGTTCAGTGCCTCTGTGTCTTTACTTATTTTCTGTCTGGTTGATCTGTCCTTTGGAGTGAGTGGTGTGTTGAAGTCTCCTAAGATGAATGCATTGCTGTCTATTTCCTCCTTTAATTCTGTTAGTATTTGTCTCACATATGCTGGCGCTCCTGTGTTGGGTGCATATATATTTATAATGGTTATATCTTCTTGTTGGACTAACCCCTTTATCATTATGTAATGTCCTTCTTTATCTTTTGCTACTTTCTTCGTTTTGAAGTCTATTTTGTCTGATACAAGTACTGCAACACCTGCTTTTTTCTCTTTGTTGTTTGCATGAAATATCTTTTTCCATCCCTTCACTTTTAGTCTGTGTATATCTTTGGATTTGAGGTGAGTTTCTTGTAGGCAGCATATAGATGGGTCTTGCTTTTTTATCCATTCTGTTACTCTGTGTCTTTTGATTGGTGCATTCAGTCCATTTACATTTAGGGTGATTATTGATAGGTATGTACTTATTGCCATTGCTGGCTTTAGATTCGTGGTTACCAAGGGTTCAAGGGTTGCTTCTTTACTATCTAACAATGTAACTTAACTTTCTTGTTAAGTTATTGTAAACACAGTCTGATGTTTCTTTCTTTCTCTCCCTTCTTATTCCTCCTCCTCCATTCTTTCTATAATAGGTGTTTTATTCTTTGCCTTTAGTTGGTATTTGGATGGTCTGCTTTCTTTGCTATGATTTTTTTTCTCTGGTGACATCTTTTTAGCCTTAGGTGTGCTTCCATCTAGAGCAGTCCATTTAAGATATCCTGTAGTGGTGGTTTATGAGATGCAAATTCTCTTAACTTTCGTTTATCTGGAAATTGTTTAATCCCTCCATCATATTTAAATGATAATCGTGCTGGATACAATATTCTTGGTTCGAGGCCCTTCTGTTTCATTAACGTTAAATATATCATGCCATTCTCTTCTGGCCTGTAAGGTTTCTGTTGAGAAGTCTGATGATAGTCTGATGGGTTTTCCTTTGTAGGTGATCTTTTTTCTCTCTCTAGCTGCCTTTAATACCCTGTCTTTATCTTTGATCTTTGCCATCCTAATTATTATGTGTCTTGGTGTTGTCTTCCTTGGGTCCCTTGTGTTGGGAGATCTATGAGCTTCGGTGGACTGCGAGACTACTTCCTTCCCCAGCGAGGGAAAGTTTTCAGCAATTATTTCTTCAAAGACACTTTCTATCCCTTTTTCTCTCTCTTCTTCCTCTGGTACTCCTATAATGCGAATATTGTTCCGTTTGGATTGGTCACACAGTTCTCTTAATATTCTTTCATTCCTAGAAATCCTTTTATCTCTCTCTTCCTCAGCTGCTCTGTACTCCTGTTCTCTGTTTTCTATTCCATTAACAGTCTCTCGCATCTCATCCATTCTGCTGTTAAGCCCGTCAATCGCTTGTCTGATTTCTGTATTGTCTTTCTTCAGTTCCCTCACTTCCTCCCTCAGCTCTTGCACATTTCTCTGTAGGTCCATCAGCATGGTTATGACTTTTATTCTAAATTCTTTTTCAGGGAGGCTGTGCATTTCCATCCCTTCAGACTCCCTCTCTGGGGTTGTCTGGTTGATTTTGGTCTGAACCATATTCCTCTGTCTTTTCATGACTGTATAATTTGGTCACTGATAGTTGCCACGTATGTCAGCTGGGCTCTTTAAGACTTTAAAAAGAGAAGAAAAAAAAAAAGAAAGAGAAAAAAGAAAAAAAAGAAAGAAAAGAAAAAACAAAAACAAAACAAAAAACAAAACAAAACAAAAAAAACAAAAAAATGCCCACCGTACGTAGATTCTGTGGGAATGCTCTAGGTGGCGCTATTGCCCCACTATTCAACAGCTGTGACTGTGCCGCTCCGCAGGGCCCTTTATCGCTCTGGCAGGGGTGGGAACGAATAGGAGGCTGCTGATCTCAGTGAGAAGTGTTAAGTATGGCTACGCTTCCTCAGTCGCCAGCTAAGGCGTCTGAAACTCCCCAGGACTCCCAGCCTGCTGGGCTGAGTGTGCTGGGGCGATCCGGCTCCTCCGCTGGGCTCCTGTCTCTTTAAGACCGCTGAAGAAAGCGCGCGCTTTTTTTTTTTTCCTTCCCGGGAGCCGGCTGCAAGCACCCTGGCGCGTTCCCCGCTCAGATCCTGCCCCTCTGTCTCTCCAATCTCTGCTGCACTGCGCAATGTGGGTCAGCGCTCCCCGCGCAGATCACCCGGGGCTGGCTACTTCGCGGGGTGCACTTCCACTCCCTCCCGGCTCTGAATCCTCTCCTCCCGCCGGTGCGCTGGGGTGGGGGAGGGCTTGGGTCCCGCCGGGTCGCGGCTCCGTATCTTACCCGCCTCTTGGGGTGCTGAGTCCTCTTGAGTGTAGCTGCACGCTGTGCGCTTTCCTGTGTATTCTCGTCTCTCTTTTAGGAATAGATGTATTTTCGGTGTTTTCGTAGATAAATATAGTGTTGGGAGGAGATTTCTGCCGCCCTGCTCACACCGCCATCTTCCCGGAAGTCTCCAGAAACTTCTTTCTTAAAGACCAAGTAAAGACAGACCTTTTAGATAAAAGATGGCAGTATTGCCATAATTCTAAATTTGAAGCTGTCCCTTGTGGATCATTTGGACTCAAGGGTACTAATTACGCCTCACCCTTTGGCCATCTTAAAGTCAAGAATGACGTTCAAGTTAGTCACTAAAACAGTCACCTTAGTCTGGAAGTCCAAATAAATAGGTTACTGTGCAGATCTATTAATCACTCATAAAATAGTCTGGAAGCACATAGATTCAGATATTAACAATGATTGCCTATGAGTGATGGGATTATGGATTATTTTTTGCCTTTTACTTTTCTCTTTCCTTGGCTGTTTGCAATAAGCAAGTATTGTTTTTGTAATTCTCTTAATGTGGGTTTCCTCCAGAATCTAGAGCCTGAGACATGGGTAACATAAAGTGTTCTTTTGGGAGGTAGTCTCAGAGAATAGGAGTGGAAGATGGAGGAAGAGTGAAACAAGGAAGGAATTATCACTGATCAACAAAGACTCAGTGCCTATGGACTCCCCGAGGAGACAAAGAAAATGCATTACATAATTATCTTCTAGAAGCATGGATGAAAGGAACAGTTATCTACCAGCTCCCACTAGCTCCATTGGTCATTGGTTGCCTTATGTGGTGTTAACTTCATAGAAATTCTCTGTTTGAGCCTGTGTAAGTGCCAAGCAAATTTCCACAAATGCCCCTACTGTAACAGCATCTTAAAGCTCTGAGGGCCAAAGATGTAAAAAAGTGGCTGAAAAGACTGTCTGCCACAGCAAGGGCTGGAGTAAAAATGTGAGGCACAAGAGGTTTCCAATATAATAATGCAAAGATAATAGACATTTTCATTTTGCAAACAAAACTCTCAGAAATATTTACTGCGTAAGTGAAAACAGGAGATTTTTTTGTTGGAGAGTTAATGTATTTGAATTATTTTTTTATTAGTATTTTCTATTGAATTATTTTTTTATTAGTATTTTCTATTGTTACTAGTGTAAGAAATTACCAGTAATAATTTGGGTTGTTATAGTGGCTTAAAAAGCACCCATTTGAACTTGAAGATACTATACTAAAGGAAATAAGTGAGACACACAACAACAAATATTGTATAACGCCACTTACATGACGTAGCCAGAGTAGACAGATATGCACAGAGAGTAGAGCAGAGGTTACTAGGGGCCCGGGGAGTGGAGAATTAGGCATTATTGTTTAATGAAAGGGTTCTGGAGCTGGATTGTGCACAACAATGGAGGGGATGGCTACACAACAATGTGAATGTATTTAATGCCACTGAAGTATACACTTAAAATTGCAAAAGTCACGTATATTTTACCACAATAAAAATACCTATTTATGATCTCACAGTTTTATCAGTTATAAGTCAGTGTACAACATGGCTCAACTGGGTCCTCTGATTACAATCTCATTAGGTCAGAATGAAGGTGTCAACAGGGTTCCTTTCTGGAGACTTGAGGGTTGAATCTGCTTCCAAGCTTATAGTTGGTCAGCCAAAATCAGTTCCAAGGATGGAAGCCTCATTTCCTAGCTGGCTGTCACCCAGGTGCTGGTCTAAGATGGAACCAACATAGAGGTTGCATCACTGCAGTCACATGGGCATCTTCTCCCTGTGTGTCTTTACATATCTTTTCACTATGTCTGTGTCCAAATTTCCCCTTTTTTGTAAGGATGCTAGTCATATTGGATTAAGGTCCATCTCATTTTAACTTGATTACGTCAGTAAAGACCCTATTTCCAAATAAAGTCACATTCTGAGATACTGGGAGTTAGGACTTCAATGTATCTTTTTGAGGGAACACAGTCCAACATAACACCAAGTAATATAACATATTTCCAAGATTTACATATTAGAATGTGCACATCGTTTGGGGAAAGGGACAAAGTTTGGTCATCACACCTTCAAACTGTCCTTTATGAATATCTTTTAGATCAACACTCAGAGTGGTCACACTGTTCTTGATTTGTTAGTATTCTGTAAATATTGAGCTTATTAACCCAGAATAAATTAGTAAGAGGAATTAACATTACATAAGAAAAGATGTTCATGATTGCATATAATTTTTTAAGAGTTAACATTCTGGTTATGGTTCTCAGTGATTATCCTGCAGAACTCCTTGGTGTGAGCTATATTATAGGTATATATATTACAAAGACTCCACCTAAAACGCTTTATTTAATGCTATGTATTTTTTTAACAGTGTTAACTGAGATATTTATTTATTTATTTATTTCAAAGTATAATTGATATACAATCTTATGATGAATGTTTCACATGAACAACATTGTGGTTTCAACATTAATCCATATTATCAAGTCCTCACCTTATCTATTGCAGTCACTGTCTATTAGCATAGTAAGATGCTAGAGAGTCATTACTTGTCGTTTTCATGTTGTACTGCCTACCCCATGACCTATCTATATTTACATTGTGAATTATAGTGCTGCTTAATCCCCTTTTCCCTCCCCACCCCACCCTTCTCAACCCCTCCTCTTTGGTAACCACTAGTCCCTTTTCAGAGTCTGTGAGTCTGCTGCTATTTTGTTCCTTCTGTTTTGCTTTGTTTTTGTACTCCACAAATGAGTGAAGTCATTTGGTACTTGTCTTCCTTGCCTGGCTTATTTCACTGAGCATAATACCCTCTAGCTCCATCCATGTTGTTGAAACAGTAGGGTTTCTTTCTTTTTATGGCTGAATAATATTTCATTGTGTATATGTACCACCTCTTCTTTATCCATTCATCTATTGATGGACACTTAGGTTGCTTCCATATCTTGGCTGTTGTGAATAGTGCAATGATGAACATTAGGGGTGCATATGTCTTTTTGAATCAGGGATCTTGTTTCCTTTGGGTAAATTCCTAGGAGTGGAATTCCTGGGTCATATGGTATTTCTATTTTAGTTTTGTGAGGAACCTCCATATTGCTTTCCACAGTGGTTGAACCAATTTACATTTCCACCAACAGTGTAGGAGGGTTTCCCTTTCTCTGCATCCTTGCCAGCATTTGTTGTTTCTTGACTTTTGGATGTTTGCTATCCTAACCGATGTGAGGTGATACCTCATTGTGGTTTTAATTTGCATTTCTCTGGTGATTAGCGATGTGGAACATCTTTTCATGTGCCTGTTGCCATCTGAATTTCTTCTCTGGAGAATTGTCTGTTCAGCTCCTCCACCCATTTTTTAAGTAGGTTATTTGTTTTTTGGGTGTTTAGGCATGTGATTTCTTTATATATTTTGGATGTTAACCCCTTATCAGATAAGTCATTTACAGATATATTCTCCCATGCTGTACAATGCCTTTTTGTTCTACTGATGGTGTCCTTTGCTGTATAAAAGCTTTTTAGTTTGATGTATCCCACTTGTTCATTTTTATTTCATTTCCCTTACCCTAGGAGATGTGTTCAGGAAAAAATTGCTCATGTTTATATTCAGAGTTTTGCCTATGTTTTCTTCTAAGAGTTTTGTTTCATGACTTACATTCAGGTTTTTGATCCATTTTGAGTTTACTTTTGTGTATGGAGTTAGAAATAATCCAGTTTCATTCTCGTACATGTAGCTGTTAAGTTTTGCCAATATGAGTTGAAAAGGCTATCTTTTCCCCATTGTATATTCATGGCTCCTTTACCATATATTAATTAGCCATATATACCTGAGTTTATATCTGTGTTCTCTATTCTGTTCCATTGATCTATGGGTCTGTTCTCGTGCCAGTACCAAAATGTTTTGATTACCATGGCTTTGTAGTAGAGTTTGAAGTTAGGGAACATAATCCCCCCAGATTTATTCTTCCTTCTCAGGATTGCTTTGTCTATTCGGAGTCTTTTGTGGTTCCACATGAATTTTAGAGCTATTTGTTACAGTTTTTTGAAGAATGCTGTTGGTATTTTGATAAAGGTTGCATTGAATCTGTAGATTTCCTTAGGCAGGATGACCATTTTATTAACAATATTAATTCTTCCTATTCATGAGCATGCAATGTATTTCCATTTACTGGTGTCTTCTTTTATTTCTCTCATGAGCATCTTGTAGTTTTCAGAGTATAGGTCTTTCACCTCCTTGGTTAGGTTTATTCCTAGGTATTTTTTCTTTTTGATGCCATTGTAAATAGAGTTGTTTTCCTGATTTCTCTTTCTGCTAATTTGTTTTTAGTATATAGGAATGCAACAGACTTCTGTGTATTAATTTTGTATCCTGCAACTTTGCTGAATTCAGTTATTAGTTCTAATAGATTTTTGGTTGAGTCTTTATGGTTTTCTATGTATAATGTCATGTCATCTGCAACTGGTAAGCCATACTTGTCTTATTCCCAAACTTAGAGGAAAAGTGTTCAGCTTTTCACTGTTAAGTATGATGTTGGCTGTTGGTTTGTTGTATAAGACCTTTATTGTGTTGATGTACTTAACCCTCTATACCCATTTGTTGAGAGTTTTTATCATGAATGATGTTGAATTTTGTCTAATGCTTTTTCAGCATCTATAGACATGGTCATGTGATTTTTGTCCTTTTTTTTGATGTGGTGTATGATACTGATTTTTGAATATTTTACCATCTTTGCATCTCTGGAGTAAATCCCACTTGGTCATGATGGATTATCTTTTTGATGTATTTTTGAATTAGTTTGCTAATATTTTATTGAGTATGTTTTACAACTGTGTTCATCAGGGGTATTGGTCTGTAGTTTTCTTTTTTTGTGGCGTCTTTGCCCAGTTTTGGTATTAGAGTGATGCTGGCTTCATAGAATGAGTTTGGAAGTATACCCTCCTCTTCTGTTTTTTGGAAAACTTTAAGAAGCATGGGTATTAAGTCTTTAAATGTTTGATAAAATTCAGCAGTGAAGCCATCTGGTCCAGGTATTTTGTTCTTAGGTACTTTTTTGATTAGCAATTAAATTTCATTCCTGGCAATTGGTCTTCAGATTTTCTGTTTCTTCCTGGGTCAGTGTTGGAAGGTTGTATTTTTCTACAAAGTTGTCCATTTCTTCTAGGTTATGCAATTTGTTAGCATATAATTTTTCATAGTATTCTCTAATAATTCTTTTGTGTTTCTGTGGTGTCCATAATGATTTTTCTTTTCTCATTTCCGATTGTGTTTATGTGTCTAGACTCTCTTTTTTTCTTGATAATTCTGGCTAGGGGTTTATCTATTTTGTTTTATTTTCTCAAAGAATCAGCTCCTGGTTTCATTGATTCTTTCTATTGTTTTATTATTCTCAATTTTATTTATTTCTTCTCTAATCTTTATCCCACCTTCTACTGACTTTGGGTCTCATTTGTTCTTCTTTTTCTAATTTCCTTAATTGTGGGTTTAGACTGCTCATATGGGATTGTTCTTCTTTCCTGAGTTAGGCCTGTACTGCAATACACTTTCCTTCTAGCACAGCGTTTGCTGCATCCCACAGATTTTGCGGTGTTGAATTATTGTTGTCATTTGTCTCCATATATTGCTTGATCTCCGTTTTTATTTGGTCATTGATCCATTGGTTATTTAGGAGCATGTTGTGAAGCCTCCATGTGTTTGTGGGATTTTTCATTTTCTTTGCGTAATTTATTTCTAGTTTCATACCTTTGTGGTCTGAGAAACTGGTTGGTACAATTTCAATCTTTTTGAATTTACTGAGGTTCTTTTTGTGGCCTAGTATATGATCTATTCTTGAAAATGTTCCATGTGCACTTGAGAAGAATGTGTATCCTGCTGCTTTTGGGTGTAGAGTTCTGTAGATGTCTGTTAGGTGCATCTGTTCTATTGTGTTGTTCAGTGCCTCTGTCTCCTTACTTATTTTCTGTCTGGTTGATCTGCCTTTTGAAGTGAGTGGAGAGTTGATGTCTCCTAGAATGAAGGCATTGCATTCTATTTCCCCTTTTAATTCTGTTAGTATTTGTTTCACATATGTGGGGGCTCCTGTGTTGGTTGTGTAGATATTTATAATTGTTAAATATTTTTGTTGGATTGACCCCGTTATCATTATGTAATGTTTTTCTTTGTCTCTTGTGACTTTTATTGTTTTGAAGTCATTTGTCTGATACAAGTACTGCAACTCCTGCTTTTTTCTCCCTATTAGTTGCGTGGAATATCTTTTGTCATCCCTTCACATTTAATCTGTGTATGTCTTTGGGTTTAAAGTGAGTCTCTTGTAGGCAGCATATAGATGGGTCTTGTTTTTTTATCCATTCAGTGACTCTATGTCTTTTGATTGGTGCATTCAGTCCATTTACATTTAGGGTGATTATCGATAGGTATGTACTTATTGGAATTGTAGGCTTTAGATTTTTGGTTACCAAAGGTTCAAGGTTAACTTCCTTACTATCTAAGAGTCTAACATAACTCACTTAATATGCTATTACAAACATAATCTAAAGGTTTTTTTTTCTTCCTCCTCCATTCTTTCTATATTAGGGGTCATATTATGTACTCTTTGTCTATCCCTTGATTGACTTTGGGGATAGTTAATTTAATTTTGCATTTGCTTAGTAAATTAACTGTTCTACTTTCTTTACTGTGGTTCTCTTACCTCTGGTGACAGCTATTAAGCCTTAACAACACTTCCATCTATAGCAGTCCCTCCAAAATACACTGTAGAGATGATTTGTGGGAGATAAATTCTCTCAGCTTTTGCTTATCTGAAAATTGTTTAATCAATCCTTCAAATTTAAATGATAACCTTGCTGGATAACGTATTCTTGGTTTGAGGCCCTTCTGCTTCATTGCATTAAATACATCATCCCACTCCCTTCTGGCCTGTAAGGTTTCTGTTATTTTCTCGAAGTCTGATGATAGCCTGATGGGCTTTCCTTTGTATGTGATCTTATTTCTTTCTCTGGCTGCTTTTAGTAGTCTGTCTTTATCCTTGATCTTTGCCATTTTAATTATTATATGTCTTGGTGTTGTCTTCCTTGGATCCCTTGTGTTGGGAGATCTGTGCACCTCCATGGCCTGAGAGACTATCTCCTTCCCCAGATTGGGGAAGTTTTCAGCAATCGCCTCCTCAAAGCCACTTTCTATCCCTTTTTCTCTCTCTTCTTCTGGTACCCCTATAATGTGAATATTGTTCCCTTTGGATTGGTCACACAGTTCTCTCAATATTCTTTCATTCCTAGAGATCCTTTTTTCTCTCTGTTTTTCAGCTTCTTTGTATTCCTCTTCTCTAGTTTCTATTTCATTTATCCTCTCCTCCACCGTATCCAATCTGCTTTTAATACCCTCCACTGTGCTCTTCAACGGTTGGATGGATCTCCGACCAGAATTCATTCCTGAGTTCTTGAATATCTTTCCATGAGCATGTGGATGATTTTTATTTTGAACTCTCTTTCAGGAAGATTCATGAGGTCCATGTCATTTAAATCTTTCTCAATAGTTGTATTAATAATTTTACTCTGAACCAGGTTTTTTGGAATTTCATATTTGTATATGACGCCCTCTAGTGCCCAGAAGCTCTACTCTCTGGAGCTGCTCAGCCCCTTAGTCAATGCCGGAGGTCGCAGGGGAGTGGACCTGCAGTCTTCAGGTCATTTTCAGGCCTAGTTGTATTTTCTGTATTTTCATGCTGTATGTCATTTTGGGAGGAGGTTTTTACCTTGCCTTCCTACACCACCATCTTGTTTTCTGTTTCCTCAACTGAGATCTAATGCTGGGTTTTAAATACTTAGAGGGATAAAAGGTAACTTATTTCTTCACTTCTAAAATTATGTTCTTTTCACATAAGAATCTCTTAAAATTAAGAATCAAGCATTCCTGAAGTCTTTCAATATTCATTCCTATTTCCTTTCTGTTCTTTCTTTTTCTTTTCCTACTTTTCTCTTTTCCTTATCTTTTTGTTTATTCACTTATGTCTTTGTTCATTCAAAAACATTTACTGGCCTTGCCTTCTCTGTGCCAGGTATATTCTACATATTGGGGGATACAAAAATGAATCATGCCTAGTCCCTGGCCTCAGGGGACTCACCATGTAGTTAGTCCTCTTCCAATCCATTTTCCATACTGTCTTCCCAAACAGAGCATCATCACTTGTCTCCATCTTCCATTATCTACAACCCTCAGCACAGTGCTTGACCGAGAGGACCTTGGATTTTTCCCCATCGTATTAAATTTAATCTTTTAGTTGCTTAATCTTTAGAATTTTCACTTTTAAATGGCCCAGACACCAGTTGTGCCCTGCCTCACTTCTTGGTCCAGCTTTCAATTCTAGCTGTTGCTGTTGTAACCAGCTGTAGGCCTCAGAGCAGCTCGCCTCAGCTGCACCATGTATCTCTGCTTTTTGCCAAGGGACTTGCTACTGTGCTGCTGTTGCTGAGTGGTAAGCCTTCAGGAACTAGCTTACTGTGTGCTTGGTTGTATCACAAATAGGGTTACTAGTTGAAATACAGGACACATACTTAAGATTTGCATTTTAGCTAAGAAACAGGTATTTTTGGTATGTCTCAAGTATTGTATGGAAAAAACTCATACTAAATTAATTCATGGTTTATCTGAAATCCAAATTTAATTTGGCATTTTCTGTTAAAGATAAAATCCAAATTTAATCTGGTAATATGAATTGCAAAGCTGGAGGTTTGAGTGAGTTAATACCCACTAGATGCAACCTTTGACCAATAGAGGAAGGGATGCAGGGAATACACTCCCCTCTGTCATCCCTTGGGCAGACAATTCTGAGACACATTCTAAGTGGCTTCTCAGAGGATCCCCCATAGGACTGAACCTGGTTGACCACAGCTATGAATAGCTTATGAACATAGCCTTGGTTTGTTTTTTCACCCTTCCCAGTCCATCTCTCCAGTTCCTTGGGATCACTACCTGCATGCCAACTCTCTCTACCTCTGCTTTTTGGGCAGACCCAAGCTAAGCACCTTCTATTCCATGATTACACTCAGGCTTGAGGTACAATGCCTTGTGTAATGATGGAGCTGGATTGAAATGCTAATTTTGATAAAGTAGTGGGCTCATATGAGATACAGCCTTGGATTGTCCACTTCTGGCATTTAAGCATGTCTAGGCATATTTGGTTACTGAAGGAATAGTCCCAAGAGAAATCAATGGGGGAATGAGTCCAGGGAGTATTTATATCTCAGGTTCAAATATACTAGTAGAGTGTCCAGGAAGAAATTGATCAGGGGCTCAAGATAGAACACTGCATGTACATTTTGACCTCTCCTCTCTCTAAAATCCCTTTGAAATACGAGACATAAAATGTTTTTAAAGAATAAATCCATAGTAGCATTGAAAAATAAGAAAGACTGATTTTAGGAAATCAGATATTTTGGGTAATTTATATAAGGTAGAAAAAATAGAAGATATCATATTGATTAAAGAACTAGAGAAGGGGTAAATTGAAAGCAGCCACAGGCAAGGACTTCCACAAAGGTGCAGATATTTGTTCTCAATTCCAAGCTGGAAATGATAGATACAGAGATGAGTGGATGATGCTGGGGTGGTAATGCAAATAGTATAGGCTCCTTCAGAAACAGCTGGGCCAACTTGGACACCTATCCTTTTGCCATATATCTATTTATCTATCTACCTACCTATCAGTCAAGCATGATATGTGTTTTTCCCAATAAATGGTACTCATACAATTGTCTGTCAGTCATCTTATGTGAGAATAAAAAGGGAAATTCACGATTTAACCTCACATTATACACAAAAATAACAAAAATATCTAGTTGTGTTGAAGAGCCAAACACTTAAAAAGTATAAAATACTAGAGAAGAATCAACAGACTACCTTTATAATATTTGATGTTGATTAGACCTTCCCAGGAATAGTCTGAAATGTAGAAGCTATGAAGACCAAAAGGAAGGAAGGGGAAGAAGAGAGGAAGGAAGGAAGAAGTAATCTGACATATTTGCATCAAAATTAAAACTTCTGCATGGCAAAATTCATCATTATTTATCATAACCAAAGTTCAAAGACAACTGGCAAGGTTGGAGAAAACACAAGACACAGGGTTAATATCACTAATCTGCACATTGCCCCAATAAGTTAATAAAAAAGTGAGAACACAACAGAAAAGAGTAGGTAAAGGATATTATACTGTTCATAATGATGCTGTTTTCATTCCCTGTAGGAGAATTTTGCTTTACCATCCTGGTGAACTCAGACATGGCCATATGAATTGTTTGGGTCAATAAAATGTGTCGCTTACAGGCAGAAGCTTTAAGAGTTGGTACTTGATTTGCCATGTTCTGTTTATCTCCTGCCATGGCAACCATAGATACTCCAAATAGTGGCTGCTACCAACCAACTCACAACTGAAATATGTTATAAGTGAGAAATAAATCTGTTTTAAACCACTGAGATTTGGGGATTGTTTAACACCATGCCTTAACCTCTCCTATCTTGACCCATACAGAAATTGGTATCAGAAAAGAGGTGCTGTGCAACAAAATCCATAAAATATATGGCGCTGATTTAAAGGTTGTGGTCTGGGAAGTGAGGGAATTGTCAGAAGCTAGAATATTAGTAAAACATGTCAAACAGTAGAAAATGTTGCAGTAAAACTGATCTACAATAGCCTGAAAGGCAGATCATGCATATAATGAGCTTGTAATTTTAGGGAAAGAGGTTGAAAAACAGAATATTAGTTTCATGTATTGGTAACTTTGTCTACATTTCTTAAGTGATTACGGAAGAGATGAGCTTAGATAAGATAATTAGCTGGTTTGTAAACACAAATGCAAGAGAATTGAGAGTCTATAAGTTGGTGGGCCTTTAGTGCTTGAAAATGAGTTTCAACTTCAAACTGAAAGTTTTTGAGCAATAAAAGCAGATTTACTTTCAATACTAACACCAAGGAAAAGCCAGAAGATATGGCCTCCTCTATACCTATTGTTAAAAAATCTGTAAATCCTTTTTGGCCTATTATTTCAGTGCACGTATCAAATTAAGGGTAAAATCCTCACACTCATTATTTAAAACTCCTCAGTAGATTAAAATTCATAGAGGAAAAGTTCAACTATAAGAGTGTGACACACTTCATTTGGGCAAAGTGGCTCAGGAAAAAGAGACTAAGGATATGACTCTCCCATGGAAGACTGATGTATTCAAGGTGCTTAAACTGAAGGAAAGAGAGGGAGGGAGAAAGAAATCTAGCTATCTAGAAAAGAGGTAGAAATAGGGTTACTGGCGCACAGAGCTGACTGGAATGCAATTGATAAAATGCCAAATTAAGTTTTTGGGAGACAAAATATGTACCGCCAAAGAGACCATGAGCCTGAACTATATACTTTGTGCCTGAGTCTTAAAATATTTGGGATGTCAGCCTCTTTTGAATGAGAAGCAGTCCGCAAAAGCTGCTGAATTTCCAAGGAAGGCAGTTTCCTCATGCCAACTTCATACATGACCAAGTAGCATAATTGAAAAGGAAGAACCTCCTGGGTGGTGGAATCAAGAATCACAGGCAAACAGCAGACAGAGAAGCTAATTGAAAGAGAAGCAACCAGGGCTGATTCCCAAGATGATTCTCTAAGCCTAGGGCAGGGGCCCCTTCAGGCATCTGCCCAGTGAGATTTAATTGTTGCTGTGGGCCGGTGGCTGCTGGATGGCTCTTGTTCTTCCTCTTTCTTCATGAGAGTTTAAAGCAGTTATCCCTTGCCTCTTTCATTCTGTGTTAGACCTATGAATCTGTACAGACTGCCCTATGCTTTGAGATCCTTGCCTTTGATCTTCAAGCAGTGATTGAATGGTAGTTGAGGTTATCTCCCTTAGAGAAGGTGTAAAGTGAGAGGGGAGGGAACAATATTTATCAACTGGAGGGTTAGATTACATCAGGGCTTTATTATTGTTTCTTAGAAGTTCACCTTCTTCCTGGAGGATCATATTCCCCAGACTTTTTAGACATAACCACATGTACTGCTTTGGCCAGTGAAATGTGAGCAAAAGTAACAAAAGAACCCATCTAGGGAGTGCAATCATGAGTCAGTGCATACTTCACCAAATTCAGTATTCCACCAGCCATGACAACCATAACGGTGGCCTACTAAATAGTGGTGGCCCCATCTGCTTGGGTCCTGAAGTAAGGATAAGGGGGCTCTGACCATGGTGAACATATAGTGTGAGTGAGAAACCAGTCTTTCTTCTTACAGGCTACTGAGATTTGGGAGGTATTTGTGTAGCACAACCTAGCCTATCTTGACTGATAGCTGTAAATAAGTAATTAGGACAAGACTAAAGTATGAATGACCAATGAACATATGAAAACAGATAAGTAACTGAGGAGAAGTGCCCACAAGAACAGTGCACATAACTTTGGATTTGTTCTAGAATACATTTAAGACATTCTTAGAATTTAATTTTGGAACTGGGGACTTGTCTGGAGACTAGAGTTTCTCGTTGATCAGATGGGAGCCATAGGGTTATAGTTAGGGAACAATTTCTGTTTATATCTAGGCCTCACATGTGCAGCTTCAACAAGAATGGCTGAATGATTGGGTAAATCATATTCACTCTGACACTTAGCTTTGTCTTTGTGAGTCTTTCTCTTAGTCTTCAAACTGATTAATTTCTCTTTCTACTTATAGAAGATATTCCTACTCCATAAGGGATACAGCCCTAAATTCTCTCTACCTTCTGTCCATAGCTCAAAGTCTAAGCTCTCAGGATGATATATAGTATTCTCTATCTGGTCCAGATGCGGTGTCTTTTTTTTCTATGTGTTAAAAGATAGGTCACCTGCCCTCACACACCCATATGCAATATGCAGATAACTGCAATAAGCATTTTGGTGGTAGATTATAATTGGTGTTCACAATTTTCCCTTTCTTTCCTATACTTAGCAGTAGTTCACTGTGAACAGAGTGTATTTCCTCATCACCAGTTTTGTTTTTAGCTACGTGCCTTGCTTTGGCTAATGGAATGTGGGCAGATAAAATGTATGCTGTGCTGGACTACAGTCTTTAAATGTGCCTGCAAGGCTTAGCTTTCACTCCCTGCACTTTGATGAGAGCATGCCCCTGCTAACTGCCTCTTCTTCACCCTGCATCTCAGAATTAGACATGTTGAGCAGACCAAAATGCAATCCACAGCCAGGAGTTGAGAGCTCCACTAAGCCACAGCTGACCCACAAATCTGTGAGTGAGAAATGAATGTTTGTTGTTAAAAGTTACTAATATATGCAGGCTTTTAATTTTAACAACAGCAGAAGTTAGTTAACACAGTTTCCATTTAGAGAGGGGAAGAATGGGAGACACAGCAGTTACTAGGTTGTGATAATTTTGAAATCCCCCTGGGAATATGCTGTGAAGGTTCCCTACCCTGGGGGGATAGGAGAGTTCCTTGATGGGACTCTGATTATGCACTCTGAGAGAATTCCCTTGCTTGCTGATCCCCATGGCTCATGGATTTATCCTCTGGAGGGGCATTGTTGTTCATTGAAAGCTCTCTTTAGGGGCTGCAGAGCCTTTGAAGTCTGCCTTCTAATCATGGAAAGTTGGAGGACCCAGGTTTGGTTTTTGTCTACAATGGTTCAAGACACTGAGGCTTATGGTTTCTTTAACAGAAGTTACCTCCAAATTTAGTAATATATTTGTATTTAGTTCTGTGTGCCTACAATCCAAAGTTTTTTTCTGGGACATAATTCTCAAATATTCCTTATTTCTTTGCTTCTTTACCCCAAGACTGCTCTCAATTTATGGTTAAAATATTGATAACAACCCTTAGAAGGGTTACCACCTTAATTTGGCCTTGTGTGGTGTCACCTGGAGAAGTTTTACTATGCTTTTTAGTCTTTAAGCCTGTTTTATACTGTCTCTTTATCATTTTTGTTATGTAAATGAATGGCT
This sequence comes from Smutsia gigantea, assembly GCA_032199065.1. Lineage (NCBI taxonomy): Eukaryota > Metazoa > Chordata > Mammalia > Pholidota > Manidae > Smutsia > Smutsia gigantea. Next base: position 20,921 of record JAVSCE010018875.1, read on the forward strand.
TCTTCAATTCTGCAAGTCTGGGTTTTCCGGATATTCCTTTATCTTTCTATTTCTTCTCAGAAACCAACCACTTCTTTCTTAGGTCATCATTCTCATGATATCTTGCCAGCCATAGTCAATATAATCTAATACATGAGGCTAACATTTTGTTCTTAATTCTCTTCCATTATAACACCAACTGTGTAACTTCACCATATGTAAGTTAAGGTACTACTAGTGCCAAATGTTTTGCCATTCAGTAAAATAGATCTCTAGTCATCAGCTTATTTGCATCTCCTTGCCATAAGCTGCCTAACCATTAAGACAGTGTGACATTTTTGTGTTGTTGTTAGTTTCATCCCACATTCTGGTACCAATTTGTGTATTAGGAGAAGTTGGGCTTTAAAAATAACACGTTGGTAGCTGTGTGTATAAAACTGTCTGAAGAGAATGAAATGGGAATAATTGTTTGGGAGGATAATGCTCTTGTCTCCATGAAAGTTATCTAGGTCCTACCTGTGGATATTGCGTCGAGAAAAAAAAAAAAGATTTCTCTATTGTTTTTGGTTATTGCTATCTCCAAAATTGTGAGGTTATGATTCTGAGGCAGGTAATAGGGGGATGCAGGAAGATAGAGTTCAGGACTTCTGTAAGTTTTAAGGCCCTAGTAAGCTTTAAGAAGCTTCAGGGCCCAAGTAAGTTTCAAGCCCTTGTAAGTTTCAAAAAGCTCCAATCCAGCTCAGCCATTCAAAACTACACTTAGATAGACCTCAGGTCTGATTGGTTATCCCTGTGCCAATGAAGCAATGTACTTTCAGCCAATCAAAAGTGGGTTGTGATGTCATTAGTTCAGTTCTCTATTTTGTCCAGGGAGGGTGGGACTTCCTCTGCTTAGGAGGTAATGTAAATCCCAGACCCCACATCCCTGATGGCATCCTCCATCGGAACCCTTCCTAAATTGCAGGAGCTTTCCCTTTTCACTCATTAAAAGAGCTTCACTGGTTGCTCCAAACTTTCATCTGCTGGTTTCATTCTTAGTTGCATCTGAGACACAATCCCAGGAAAAAAGTGATGTTGTCAGCCGGTAACATCTTTTGGGAGCTTGTCCGGGATCTGCTTTGAAGGTTGAGTACTGGTAGCAAACAGATTCATTCATTTTCTTTCCTTTTAGAGACATGCCAACTGCTGCTCATAACATTGGATACCTGTCAGCCATTTAAAAGCAACTAGAGTAGCTGCTGACCTTAAAGACTTGGGGGCAAGGTTCCTCTGAGTCCTCCTTGGTTGATCCCCCAAGACCTGGGAATGTCAGGCGAGTAAGGGCCAGAATTTTCTTTCTAAGCAATCCTTGGATGCAAGGAATTGAGGACGCAGGCAGACAACTGTAAGATCATGGCCGAGGCTACCCCTTGGTGGACACTCTAAGGTCTCCTGTCAGAATTCAGACACCGACTGCCCAACAGGGTATCCATAAGAGGCTGCTCCTCATCAGAACTCTTTCTTGCTCACTGTCTCTGTTTCTCTGTCTCTGTCTCTCACACCTTCGATGTGAGGGACTGAGGGAGACAGGCAGACAACTGTGAGGTCATGGCCGAGGCTACTCCTCCGTGGATGCTCTAAGGTCTCCTGTCAAAATTCAGACCCTGACTGCTGAACCAGGTATCCATAAGAAGCCGCTCCTCCTAAGAACACTCTCTCACACTCCCTCTCCTTTTCTCGAAGCTCACCTTGGATGAGAGAAACTGAGGGAGACAGGAAGACAAATGTGAGGTCCTAGATGAGGCAACCCATGGTAGATGCTCTAAAGTCACCTGTCAAAACTCAGACCCCAACTGCCCAACTGGGTAACCATAAGGAATTTCTCCTCCTCAGAACTCTCTCTCTCTCTCTCTCTCTCTCTCTCTCTCTCTCTCTCTCTCTCTCTCTCTCTCTCTCTCTGTCTCTCTCTCTCTCCATGGATGTGAGGGACTGAGGGAGACAGGCAGACAACCATGAGGTCATGGCCAAGGCTACCCCTCAGTGGATACTATAAGGTCTGTCTGATCTCAGGCACTGATCGCCCAACCAGTTATCTATAAGGAAACTCTCCTCCAAACTCACTCTCTCCTCTCTCTCTCTCTCTCTCTGTCTCTGTCTCTCTCTCTCTCTCTCTCTCTGCATGGATGCAAGGGACTGAGGGAGACAGGCAGACAACTGCAAGGTCATGGCCAAGGCTACTCCTCAGTGGATGCTGTAATGTTTTCTGTCAGAACTCAGACCCCAACTGCCCAACTGGTTATCCATAAGAAGCCATTCCTACTCAGAACTCTCTCTCTGTCTCTGTCTCTGCCTCTCTCTCCATGGATATGAGGGAGTGAGAGAGTCAGGCAGACAACTGCGAGGTCATGTCTGATGCTACTCCTTGGTGGATACTCTAAGGTCTCCTGTCAGAACTGAGATCCCAATTTCCCAACTGGGTATCCGTAAGGATCTGCTCTTCCATAGAGGAGCTGTCTCTCTCTCTCTCTTTCCTTCTCTCTTGAAGCTCTCCTTTTATTCAAGGCACTGATGGAGACAGGTTGACAACTGTGAGGCCCTGGCTGAGGCTACCCCTCATGGAGTCTCTAAAGTTTCCTGTCAGAACTCAGACCCTGACTGCCCAATCTGGAATCCATTAGGATCCACTTTTTGTTTTCTGTGTTGCTCTTCTAGAAGGTGTTGTGGAGGTTGGGGGAAGGCTCCCCTGAGTGTCCTCTCTTGTGAGAGTGACTTGGGCAACCTCCTACAGCACCCTACAAAATTCCCTTATGAAGATTGAGTGTCTCTTGATTCTTTTCTCTCCACCCTATTATAAATGTACCCTGTTTGGGACTCCTTTAGTCCACTCTTCCTCTAAGCTGTTCTTACTTGGGATATTTGAGAATTAGGGACTTAACAATTTGGTTGAATATTAGGATCAACTACCCTAGTGTCCTATAGGAAATAGGAAAGCAGATGTAAATTTCCGCATTAGTCTCCTTCCACAAAAGACAGATCTTCCCTTGGATCCCATCCCTGGCCATGACATGTGGACTGGGTGGAGACTAGGACTGCTAGATTATGGCAGAGGAATGACTTTCTTATGTTACCACCTATTAAGTTGTCAGTAGGGTACAGCATTAGAAGACTGGTTCATGTTTGAGTACAGTCTTAACAGTTATGACCTCTTGGGCGTGGCTACCAAGTTAAATGTAGAAAGGTTATTATCCCCATCTCTTCCTGTTTGAGCCAGAGGATTTTCTCAATCTAACCTTTAGGGTCAGTACCCAGTGGGTCAGGTGCCCCTCCCTAGTGGGAAATACCTTGAGACATCTCTTATGGCCATGGTTCCGTTTGGCATGGGAGGCATACCAAGATCTGTATTTTAGACTGAGATTTAAACAGATGCATATCATACTGAGACAGCCCAGATTCTGTCCCTGGGCGGCTCACTGGTACTACAGCATGACTATGCCACCAGGTCTGGGAATGGATACTCTCCTGATGCTGTCATGAGTGCAAGAGCGGGCACAGATTTCCTTATAAGAGGGAAGGGATTGGTCAAGGGATGCCTTGGCCTTCAGGCACTAGAAACAGAAAAGGGGCTGCCCTTCTCTTCCCTGGTGTCTTTCAGATGGGCAACTTGGAATCTAAGACCATTTCAGTTACTACTCCTCTAGGAGGTATCCTTAAAAATTGGAACACCTTAGACCCCCAAACCTTGAAAAAGCATATTCTCTTTTGCACTATGCCTGCCTCAGATACCAGCCAGGAGATGGGGGAAAATGGCCACCTGAGGAAAGTATTAATTACAATACTATTTCACATTCTCCCTGAGGAACAAGCGGAAGTAGAACATGATTGTTAAGAGGTAATTTTTAATACTTAGGCGGCACAGAAGGATCTGAGGGAAACTCCTCTAGAAAACTGAGATCTAATTCTTTTTACAGATGCAAGTTCATTTGTGGAATTGGGAATGCAGAGGGGAGGATATGCTGTATTATCTCTTACTGAGACCATTTGAGAGTTCTCCCCTTCCTCCAGGAACCATTGCCCAGTGGGAAGAATTAATAGCTTTAACTTGGGCTCTGGAAATGAGTAAGGGGCAGAGGCTAACATATACACTGACTAAACACACCTTCTTAGTCCTCCTTGCCCATGCCACTGTTTGAAAAGAAAGAAACTACCTAGTCTTAGATACATCACTCCTGACTGAAGCCCTGGGTGTCTGAGAAAGCAAGCCCCACTCTGAACTAGGAGGACTTCTTGCCCCATTATTCCTGAGAACCTGGAGAAGATCTGAAGTATCTTTTTAGGCAGCAGGCACCTAAGTACTCCATGACTCCAGAGTCCTGGGTCCTTTTCAGTGGTGTTGTGGGAGTAGGACTTCTCATTAAGAATGCTGTTTTTACATCAATAAAAGTCTTGTCACTTCAGTCAAATAGTATAAAGACAGTCAATGAAATATCATTCTTGCTTTGTTTCAATGTAAGGAATTCAGCAGTCAGCATGAGCTCCTCTGGTTAGAAGTGCTGACACAGGACCCTTGGGGAAAAGGCTTGTTCACTTGCTGTTTGAATCTCCCGCAGAACCAATTTCAAGCCTAGTGAAATATATGATTTTGAAATTAATAGAAAATATATATGAACAAACACTCAGGCCAAGGAAACCTATGAAATACTACTTAAGTTTGAAAACAGAAACTTATAGGACAAATGCATTATGAAAAATGAATGTTTTAATGACAAGGACTTTCAGTATCCATAAAGAGCCCAATAGGGGGACCATTCTAAATAGTAGAACACTGGCTTTCAGGACTAGGGCTCTAACTTAAGGCATTCAATGCAAATGAGGAATTCATCATGTACCTAAAGAGAAAAAGCACTCCAGACTTGTGTCATGTGGCTTTCATTCCAGGCAGTACTGTTTGGAGCAAGTTAATCTTACTAAAATAATTTAGGGAGCATCATTATTCCTTTAGCACAAAGAAATGTGTTCAATTGTGTGAATTGTGTGTGTTTACAGTGTGTTGTTTTACTCCACAGTGATACCTATATACGTATGTATGGTCAAAAAAGAAAAGCAGAAGAAAAAAAGAAATTCCCCCAGCTTCCATAAAAAGGCTTATAGTTCCTGTCACAGTTTGGGTTTCCTGGAAAGCAAACTCTGAAGTAGGGAATTGGATGCAGTAAGCTTATTGGTGAGTATTCTCAGGATCATCACCTGTGGGTGTATAAAGGAATGAGATTGAGCAGAAGAAGTTATACTTGGTGCAATCAAAATAAAGGCCTCAGCCCAACATCTTAGAGAATTCTGGAGCTGAAATATCCCTGCAAGTTTGTTCCAAATTGGGGAACGGCCTGTACCTTTACTGCCCTCCCACAACTGTCCATACCCCATCTCCTAAGCACCCTCTCCACCCTGATCAGTCATTGGATTCAGGCTGCCTAAGAGGAGCAGATGTGACTTTTGGGGGAGCAATGTCTCTCTCCAACTGTGGGAAGTCTCTGGAAATTGACAGAGCTGAGAGAAAACAGTCACCAACAGTGTGATAGCTGAGGAAATGAGAGCTTTAGTCCTGGAAGTGGGTAAGCTGGGAGGCATGTCATAGAGTCCACTACAGTTCTCTGGCAAATATACTGCTAATCACCGGACAACTTACTGTGAACATTTGTGTTGGTCATGGAGGGATGGAAGAGGTGGTAATAGAGAGGGAGGTTGATGAGGAAGGATTGGAACCAGCTACATGACTTTTTCCTCCTTTGAAATGACATAATGTCAATCTCCTTTTCGTTCAACTTCTTTAGCAGCAGATGAAGTCATGAATGCCACTTGATTTAAAAGTATCTAACAAGATTCCCCAGATTCCAAAGCTAGAGGTGCTGACACAGGACACTTGTGACTAAAGCATGGCAAAAGTCAAGTGTGGATAATACTGAAACATTGTCATTTCAACAGCAATGTTCTTTTATTCTAAATGGACTCCTGACTGTTCAAGTATTGGGAGGAGGCAGTATGCTGAGAAGGGCTGGTACTAGGTAAAAAAAGTTGAGACACTTGGGGTACAAAACCTGAGGCGGCACTCTTTCTCAAGGTCATACAGTTTAAGAAGGTACTCAAAGGGTTGTTGCAAGTGCATGGCCCTGAGAATGAGTGCCCCCTTAAATTTTGTACCCTGGATGCCTAACTTGCTTCATCCTATTCCTGGATAGGACTTTCTCTTGAAGGAAGGACTCCCATTCTCCTTCAGCAGAGATTGGTTTAGGGCAAAGTATGTAACTCAGTACTGGTCAGTGAGACATAGGATGTCAGCTGTGGGACTCCCAGGAAAGGTTTTCCTTCCTGGTAAAAAGGACACACTCAATGAGAAAGTGACTTTTTATCTTTGGGCAGAGTTATATGAATATGTGATGCCTGGAGCTGTTGAAGCCATTTTGCATCTGTGATGGGACAAACCAACTGGTGAATACCATGTGGTGTAGAGGAACATTTGGTTTCTTCATGTAGTGCTGTTGAATGAACCAAGCCTGGAACTGCCTGCTTCAGGATGTCTGGAGAGGTGAGATAAAAAATTTCTACTATTTAGATCATTTTTTTATTATTAAGGTATCATTGATATACAATCTTATAAAGGTTTTACATGAGCAACATTGTGGTTACAACATTCCCCCATATTATCAAGTCCCCCCCACACACCCCATTGCAGTCACTGTTCATCAGCATAGTAAGATGCTACAGAGTCACTAGTCTTCTCTGTGCCTTCTTCTACCTTCCCTGGGACTCCCCTACATTATATGTTCTAATCATAATGACCCTTAATCCCCTTTTCCCTCCCTCTCCACCAACCTCCCCACCCCCTTCCCTTTGGAAACCGCTAGTCCCTCCTTGGAGTCTGTGAGTCTGCTGTTGTTTTGTTTCTTCAGTTTTGCTTCGTTATTATACTCTACAAATGAGGGAAATCATTTGGTACTTATCTTTCTGTGCCTGGCTTATTTCACTGAGCATAATACCCTCTAGCTCCATCCATGCTGTTGGAAATGGTAGGATTTGTTTTCTTCTTATAGTTGAATAATATCCCATTGTGTATATGGGCCACCTCTTTATCCATTCATCTACTGATGGACACTTAGGTTACTTCCATATCTTGGCTATTGTAAATATGCTGCAATAAACATAGGAGAGCATATGCCTTTTTGAATCTGGGATCCTGCATTCTTAGGGTAAATTACTGGAGTGGAATTCCTGGGTCGAATGGTATTTCTGTTTTTAGTTTTTTGAGGAACCTCCACATTGCTTTCCACAATGGTTGAACTAATCTACGTTCCCATGAACAGTCCAGAAGGGTTCCCCCTTTTTCTGCATCCTCGACAGCATTTCTTGTTGCTTGTTTTTTAGATGTTGGCCATCCTACTGGTGTGAGATGATAATCTCATTGTAGTTTTAATTTGAATTTCCCTGGTAATTAGCAATGTGGAGCATCTTTTCATGTTCCTGTTGGCCATCTGAATTTCTTCTTTGGAGAAGTGTCTGTTTGGAGCCTTCACCCATTTTTTTAATTGGGTTATTTGCTTTTTGGGTGTCGAGGCATGTGAGTTCTTTATATATTTTGGATGTTCATCCCTTGTCGGATATGTAGTTTACAAATATATTCTCCCATTTTATAGGATTCCTTTTTGTTCTCTTGATATTGTCTTTTGCTGTACAGAAGCTTTTTAATTTTATGTAATTCCCATTTGTTCATTTTTGCTTTTGCTTCCCTTGCCCAAGGAGATGTGTTCAGGAAAAAGTTGCTTATGTGTATATTCAAGAGATTTCGCCTATGTTTTTTTCAAAGAGTTTTATGGTTTCATGACTTACATTTAGGTCTTTGATCCATTTCAAGTTTACTTTTGTGTATTGGGATAGACAATAATCCTGTTTCATTCTCTGACATGTAGCTGTCCAGTTTTGCCAACACCAGTTGTTGAAGAGGCTGTCATTTCCCCGTTGTATATCTATGGCTCCTTTTTCATATACTAATTGGCCATATATGTTTGTGTTTATATCAGGGCTTTCTATTCTGTTCCATTGATCTATGGGTCTTTTCTTGTGCCAGTACCAAAATCTTTTGATTACTGCAGCTTTGTAGTAGAGCTTGAAGTTAGGGAGTATAATCCCACAGCTTTATTCTTCCTTCTCAGGATTGCTTTGGCTATTCAGGGTCTTTTGTGGTTCCCTATGAATTTTAGAATGATTTTCTCTAGTTTGTTGAAGAATGCTGTTGGTATTTTGATAGGAATTGCATTGAATCTGTAGATTGCTTTATGCAGGATGGCTATTTTGACAATATTAATTCTTCCTATCCATGAGCACAGGTTATGTTTCCATTTATTGGTATCTAATTTCTCCCATGAATGTCTTGTAGTTTTCATGGTATAGGTCTTTCACCTCTTTGGTAAGGTTTATTCCTAGGTATTTTATTCTTTTGGATGCAGTTGTGAATGGAATTGCTTTGCTGATTTCTAGTTCTCCTAGTTCATTGTGAGTATATATAGGAATGAAACAAATTTCTGTGTATTAATTTTGTATCCTGCAACTTTGCTGAATTCACTTATTAGTTCTAGTAGTTTTGGAGTGTCTGTTTGGAGATTCTTTAGGGTTTTTTATGTTCAGTATTATGTCATGTGCAAACAGTTTAACTTCTTCCTTACCAATCTGGATGACTTTATTTTTTTGTGTTGTCTGACTGGCGTGGCTAGGACCTCCAGTAGTATGTTGAATAGAAGTGGGGAGACTGGGCATCCTAGTCTTGTTCCCAATCTTAGAGGAAAAGCTTTCAGCTTTTTGCTGTTAAGTATGATGTTGGCAGTGGGTTTGTCATATATGGCCTTTATTATGCTGAGGTACTTGCCCTCTATACCCTTTTGTTTAGAGTTTTTATCATAAATGGATGCTGGATTTTTGTCAAGGCCAGCAGCCTTTTCAGTATCTATGGAGATGACCATGTGATTTTTGTCCTTCTTTGTGTTGATGTGGTGTATGATGTTGATGGATTTTTGACTATTGTACCATCCTTGCAACCCTGGAATAATTCCTACTTAAATCATGATGGAAGATCTTTTTGATGTGTTTTTGAATTTAGTTTGCTAATATTTTTGTTGAGTATTTTTGCATCTATATTCATCATCAATATTGGTCTGTAGTTTTCTTTTTATTGTGTCTTTGCCTTGTTATGGTATTAGAGTGATGCTGGCTTCATGGAATGAATTTGGAAGTATGCCCTCCTCTTCTACTTTTTGGAAAACTTGAAGGAGGATGGGTATTAGGTCTGCTCTAAATGTTTGATAAAATTCAGTGGTGAAGCCATCTGGTTCAGGGGTTTTCTTCTTAGGTAGTTTTTTTTATTACCAATTCAATTTTATTGCTGATAATTGATGTTAAGATTTTTCTGTTTCTTCCCGGGTCAGTGTTGGAAGGTTGTATTTTTCTAGAAAGTTGTCCATTTCTTCTAGGTTATCCTGTTTGTTAGCATATAATTTTTCATAGTATTCTCTAATAATTCTTTGTATTTCTGTGGTGCCTGTAGTGATTTTTCTGTTCTCATTTCTGCTTCTGTTTATGTGTGTACACTCTTTTTTTCTTGATAAGTCTGGCTAGGGGTTTGTCTATTTTTTAAAATTTTCTTGAAGAACCAGCTCCTGCTTTCATTGATTCTTTCTATTGTTTTATTCTTCTCAATTTTATTTATTTCTGCTCTGATCTTCATTAGGTCCCTCCTTCTCCTGACTTTGGGCCTCATTTTCTCTCCTTTTTGTAGTTTCATTGATTGTGAGGTTAGACTGTTTATTTGGGATTGTTCTTGATTTTTGAGTTAAGGCTTTATTGCTATATACTTTCCTCTTAGAAGTGCCTTCACTGCATCCCACAGGTTTTGGGCTGCTGAGTTGTTGTTTTCATTTGTCTCCATATTTTGCTTGATCTCTGTTTTTATTTGGTCATTGATCAATTGATTATTTAGGAGCATGTTTTTAAGCCTCCATGTGTTTGTGGGCTTTTTTGTTTTCTTTGCATAATTTAATTCTAGTTTCATACCTTTGTGGTCTGAGAAGCTGGTTGGTACAATTTCAGTCCTTTTGAATTTGCTGAGGCTCTTTTTGTGTCCCAGTATTTGATCTATTCTGGAAAATGTTCCATGCACACTTGAGAAGAATGGGCATCCTGTTGCTTTTGGGGGGAGTGTTTTGTAGATGTCTGTTAGGTCCATCTGTTCTAGTGTGTTGTTCAGTTCTTCTGTGTCCTTACTTATTTTCTGTCTGGTTGATCTGTCCTTTGGAGTGAGTGGTGTGTTGAAGTCTCCTAAAATGAATGCATTTCATTCTATTTCCCCCTTTGATTCTGTTACTATTTGTTTCACATATTTAGCTTCTCCTGTGTTGGGTGCATAGATATTTATAATGTTTATATCCTCTTGTCGACTGACCCCTTTATCATTAGGTATGTCCTCCTTTTTCTCGTTACTCTCTTTGTTTTGAAGTCTATTTTGTCTGATACAAGTACTCCAACTCCTGCTTTTTTCTCCCTATTACCTGCATGAAATATGTTTTTCCATCCCTTTACTTTTAGTGTGTGTATGTCTTCGAGTTTGATGTGAGTCTCTTGTAGGCAGCAAATAGGTGGTTCTTGTTTTTAAATCCATTTAGTGACTTTATGTCTTTTGATTGGTGCATTCAGTCCATTTACATTTAGGGTGATTATCAATAGATAGGTAGTTACTGCCATTGCAGGCTTTAGATTTGTGGTTGCCAAAGGTTCTAGGACAGCTTCTTTAGTATATAATATTCTAACATAACTCGTTTACTATGCTATTTTAAACACAATCTAAAGGTTCTTTTTTTTCTCCCTTTTTCTTACTCCTCCACTCTTTATATATTAGGTGTCATATGCAGTACTCTTTGTGTATCCCTGAACTGACTTTGTGCGTAGTTGATTTAATTTTGCATTTGATTAGTAATTAATTGGTCTACTTCCTTTATTGTGGTTTTATGGTTTTATGTTCTCTGGTGACAGCTATTTAGCCCTAGGAGCACTTTCATCTATAGCAGTCCCTCCAAAATACATTGTAGAGATGGTTTGTGGGTGGTAAATTCCCTCAACTTTTGCCTATTTGAAAATTGTTTAATTCCTCCTTCAAGTTTAAATGATCATCTTGCAGGGTAGAATATTCTTGGTTTGAGGCCCTTCTGTTTCATTGCATTGAATATATCGTTCCATTCCTTTCTGGCTTGTAAGTTTTCTGCTGATAAGTCTGATGATAGCCTGATGGGTTTTACTTTGTAGGTGATCTTTTTTCTCTCTCTGGCTGCTTTTAATACTCTGTCGTTGTCTTTGATCTTTGCCATTTTAATTATTATATGTCCTGGTGTTGTTTTCCTAGGTTCCTTTGTGTTGGGAGATCTGTGCACTTCCATGGCCTGAACTTCTCCAGAATGGGGAAGTTCTCAGCAATTATTTCCTCAAAGAGACTTTCTATTCCTTTTTCTCTTCTTCTTCTTCTTCTCGTACCCCTATAAAGTGAATATTGTTCCATTTGGATTGGTCACACAGTTCTCTTAATATTCTTTTGTTCCTAGAGATCCTTTTTTCTCTCTCTGTCTCAGCTTCTTTGTATTCCTGTTCTCTGATTTCTATTCCATTTACTGTCTCCTCTACCTCATCTAATCTGCCGTTGTATGTTTCATTTTAGATACTGTATTTTTCAATGTTTCTATCTCTTGAAATTCTTCCTAAGATCTTGAATGTTTTCTATAGTTTCATGAGCATATTTATGATTTTTACTTTGAAATCTTTATCACAAAGATTGGTGACTTTAGTTTCACTTAGCCTTCTTTCTGGTGTTTGAGGGATTTTGGTTTATACCAGGTTCCTTTTCCATTTCATATTCCTAATGATTACTGGAATAGTAACTTTGTGTTGGTGGTGCCCTCTAGTTTCCAGTAGCTCTTGTCTCTGGAGCTCTCCAGCCTCTGGAGCGATGGCAGGGGTCACAGTCCTGCAGCACCAGTGCCTGCTGGGAGGAAAGAGCTCCTTCCTGCTTCCCTGCCATAGTGCCTGTATCTACTTCCAGGGCCAGTTGGCCAAGCACAGTACGACAAGCCTCTGCATGAACTCTTTTAGCCACTGTAGGTGCAGCCACCCTAGGCTGATCTGGCCCAATGTCAGAAGCACTAGGTTTGCAAACTGGTGCCGGCCAGGACAGAGCGGCAGGCTGCATATCACAGTGGGGGGGGGGGCTCAGCATTGTGTTACCCGCCAGGGGGATGGAGTGCCTATAGTGCCTGACAGTTCCCAACCTGCTGGGTTGAGTGTGCTGGGACGATTTTGTCCACCTGTCCTTTCTCATGAGCAGCAAGCTCTGTGTAATCTTTGCCCCTTTAGCAGCCCTCTTGCTGTTGGGAAGTCTTTCAAAGTATCTGCCTTTCTTTTGTCCCAGAGCAGTCAGTTGTGGATGCCTATTCTCTACAAGCAGCTGGAATCTCTGTCTCTCCAAGTATTCCACCTGTCTTTGCTTTCCAACTCCTCTAATCTCCAGAGCACCATGTGATGTGGGTTTGTGCTCCTGAAGTAGATCTCCAGAGCTGGGTGTTTAGCAGTCCTGGGCTTCTACTCCCTCCCTGCTCCATTTCTCTTCCTCCTGCCAGTGAGCTTGTGGGGGGGAGGGTTTGGGTCCCGCCAGATCATGGCTTTGCTTCTTTACCCTTTTCCTTGAGGTCTTCTCTTCCCCAGATGTAGGCTGTCTGTTTTAGTCTTCTTTCTGCTTGCTCTTTCAGGATTAGTTGTATTTGCTCTATTTTTGTGTTATATGTGGTTTTGGGAGGAGGTTTCTGTCTCCCTTCTCATGCCACCTTATTTTTTGATCATCTATTTAAGTCATTTTTAATCATACTTTCTGTTATTGGCCAAATTAATCTATTATAGGGGAATCTTTTTCTAGCTCTTAAGTATAGAGCTTTGTTCCACTGACTTGTAAGGACTATAATCTCCATGATCATGATTCTCTTCTTCATCATCCAGCAACATCCTAAAAGTCTGCCTCAACTGGAAACTTCTCAGATATCACAGGCTGATCACACAGCATTGTTATGAAGAACAGCTTGCCTCAGCCCTTACAGGGACCAGATCTAGTATACTCTGGTACCTGAAGTTTATAACACCAAGCAGCTTCGCTATTGAAAGAGATGAGGAAATATGCCTCCCACACACTATCAGAGTAAGAGAAAGTTATGTGTCTGTATAGAGGATATGAACTGGGGACCAGTCCCCAATATCCCTAGAGTCCTTTTCTCAGGAATCACTGAAGGAGGAAAGGGTACAGAAGGATAGAAGTTTAGTGCTTCCCTCAAGGCTCTAAAGAGGCAGGTGATAAGGACTCAGAAGCCAAAAGATAGCTCTAGAAAAACCAGTGATGATAGTTGTGTGGTGACCTGGTAACCAGTAATGTGATTTTATTTGGTAACTTTTCTGGTAATAAATCCAACACAGTTGGATATTTAATAAGAAGACTGGCATGCTAGGCACAAAGTCAGCTCCTCTCTGTCTTATTTCCCCTGCCAATTTGGTTGGCAACTTGGATGGCTGCTGCCCAAGGTAACAAAACAGGGAAAGCAGTGAAGCCATCCCACCAAGATGGGCATTCACAGGACCTCATCCAGCTGGGAAGGAATCTGTACATAAACTAGTCTAGTCAGAAGCAGAACCTGCATCCCAGATGAACAGGCACAAGAAGACCATGCCCAGACATCTAGTCTGATGTAGAATCAAAAAAGTGACAGAGAAGTTTGGAAGTCATGTGTATTAAAATACGGCAGAGTAGTTCAGAACCAAGGTTGTTGACAGTAAGGGAGTGCTGGTGTTCCCTTTCCTGTTAATGCCTAGTACCATTTTGAAGACCAAGAACAAACATTCCTATGGATCATTTGCCAGTTTTCATGCTGTAGCCTTTTTGTCAGGTGATAACCTCTGGTCCCAAGACAAAGGGTCTTAAATTTCATTGTTTTGTCCAATTCTTCCCTTTGGAAAATGTCTGGCCTCCGATTATTGTCAGGTCAGGCTCAGCATGATTTTGACCCCATTGTAGTTTGATTCAGAAATCACTGGTGGTTAACTTTGAACTCAAATAATCCTGCCTCCTGGGGTGCACTAGGTCATTCAGAAGGCAGAAACCTCCAGAATGCCAGGCCACATGGTAATGTTCACTTTAATGTAATTGACAAAATTGATAACAAGAAATTAAGAATTTCATTATAATGTTTTCCAGAATAACTGAGAATCCACAGGAGCTTTCACGCTTGTTTCATAACATGCAGTCTTTGTCCGAAGCAGGTGGCATGCAGTCTCATAACAAGCCCATTCCTTAGCAAACACTTTCCCCTCTGCTGGGAGTAATTCAGAGTTCAATTTAGCTTGACTACACCTGACCTAAACTGGCATCATGGGTTTTGGTCAGGACATTTTTTTTTGGCCCCCAACACATAGGGAAATTGCAGTTAAATGCACTTTATTTTGCAGTCCTAAGTTATCTTTCTCTGCTTTTATTTACAGGTGTTCCCATTGCCTTGTTCAGATCTCAGAAAATCATAGTGTAGCAAGGTAAGGAAAAAGAAGAAGCCTTTAAATAAATCATAAACTGTGATGATTTGTAGTACAGTCAAGGTGATATTAACACATTCAGAGCAACTTATTTATCCCTTTTTACACAGAAGACTAGTCAGCTGCATTTAAACTTTTTCTCTTTTCAGTGCTATTTTTTATTATTTATGTTCTTTTTCCATTTAGATAAATTTGAGGAGTTGAAGCATCATTCTTGTTTTCTTTGTCATTTTCATGTCTTCTTCAGAAATAATGCTTCTTTCTGCAGGCCTACTGTCTGAGGGGCTTGCTCTGGGAGTCTTTGCTTTGGGATATTTTTAATTTCATTGTTCACCCATGGTCTTGATGATGACAGCAGCTGTCCCTCTTCCTCTTCCTCACAGATCTCTGCTATTCTGAATAGTCCTTTAAAGGGAGCATAGCATAATTTAACCTCACTGAATGTTAGTCTCAATGACTGAAAATAAGAGGGTTAGATGGAAAATCTCCCAAGTTCCTGGGTCAGTGACACCAGCTCTGGTCTCTCTTAGCCAGATAGCAGCTTGTACTCCCTTTATGCATCCCTGATGTTTTCTTGAAAAAGTAATTGGGTATCTGTATTACTTAATCACTGTATTTGTCAGAGTATTATGGAAAGTTTCTTCCTAAAACACCCAGAGGCTTTTCAAAAGCTCTGGCGTCTAGACTCAGATACATGCGCACCAACTTGCATAGCTTTCCTTTGCAGCTGCACCAGGGAAACATGTTTTCTCCTCAGTGATATTTGTTCTCTTTCCCTTTGTGTCTTTACAAGCTGCATTTCATTTCTTACTTTGGCTTGTTCTGACCTGACTCCTTGAATCTATCACTATGTCTTTGTTTTCTTCCTTGGGAATTTGCTCAGCTTCCACTTTGGGTTGCTTCCCCCTTTGATTGCCCAGTTCTTGTGCTGGGTTTTTTGCTGCTATGTAGAGCTGAGAGGGAAAAGTGGGTGAGTTGTTGAGTGATACAGCTGTTGGCTGTTGTTATACACAGAATAGTTTGTCTTTAGCATTGTCCATTTATGACCAGTCCATGATGATGGCTCAGGTGCTGGGAGTGGCCTGGGAAGCACTGCCAGTTTCTCTTCATCTTATCTCCATTAGGTGACTTTTAAGTCACTTCCTTGCCTTCTGTTTATATGACCATGGATTTTTATGTCCAGTACTCTCTATTGTACTGCATTTTCCACGAATAATTTTTTCCCATTCACATTTTATTTCCCTTTTCAACTATTCCATGAGCTTCTCACAAGGACCTAGATTTGAAACCTGGATTTTTTCCCTATTATTATTATTAGGCAAGTCTCTTTATTTCTGTAAGCCTGTTTTTCTTGGTGTAAAATATAGGTAATAATACTTTTGTTACATTGCTAATGTGAAGATTAAATGAGATGATATCTGTGAGAATGCCGAGCTCATGTGACACCCAGTGTAGTGGGGCTGATTGCATGTACGTTCCTTCCTTCCTTCACCTACCTACTCCTCCTCTTTATTTTGCATAACATATGTAAGTACACTGGGTTATTTTCATGGTTCCACAAAACATGTGTCTCTATTTGGCCAGTAAGCTTTCCTTCAACAGGTTTTCTGGCATATTTGGAAAGGCTTCTAAAGCCACCCAAGTAAAACTAGATTCCATTCCCAGAATTCATTTTGTGTTGCTAGTTGCTATGGATACCCATCGGTCCTACTATGTTACCTGGCTCTAAGTACCTTCTCTAAATATTATAAGCTTCCATGACATATTTACCTCCAATTCCTTGCAGATACTTTGAATTCCTTTTCTCTATTCCTTGTATCCTGAAGTAAACAGTCATTGTTTCTCCTTCTTCTCATGCTTTCTCAAGCAAACATCATCTTTCACAGTTCTTACCCTGCCAATGAGCCTCTCCAGATTTGGACTTCAGCACCCAGACCATTCATCAACTCTAGTACACAGTATTTCAGAGATGTTACAAAGTCTCGTTTATTCATTTCTTCTGTATTCCCTTTCCTTCCAGGGTCAGCTTCAGCTTCTGAAGAATCCTCTTTGCCTTCATCTGCTAGCCTTCTAAATTCTTGGCTCCAGTCCTCACTCATTGGCTCAACATTGGAGCCATAACCACTTCTGCCAGGCATGTAGAATTGTCCACATTTCTCATTATCTTTTGCATTCACAGTGCCTCGTTTCTACCCCAGCAAAAGCCAAACCTAGTATACTGCTCTGTGTTCTTAATATAGGGAGTGCAGCTTTTTATAATTCTGATTATCTTACCCATCACTAGTTCGAGAGGCTCTGTTCTTCTAAAGACACGATTGCTGAAATGATTCCAGCCCTATCTCTGTGCTGCCCACTCTTTTTTGTTGTTTTGTTTTCCATGCAGTTATGCAAATTTTAAATTATGAGAGAGTCCCTATATACCATAGAAGGCAGTACTCAAACGACTATTGGGTAGGTATGATAGGAATACCGAGACTCAGAACCAGAAATTACCTTTGAAATTTTCTAAGCCTGATCCTCTCTCTAAAATAACAGTCTCATTTTTGATAAGTGGCTCTCTGACCTCTATTGATTTTGAAGTCATTTTCTCACGAGGATACTGTTGGCCTATTGTAACTGATGTAGAGTTTGAGTATGGAGCAAAAATTTACGTTCTTAAAATGTACAAGACAGAAATGGACTCATGGACACAGAGAAGAGACTGTTAGTTGCTATGGGGTGGAGGGGTAGGTGAAGGGGATAAGGAGGCACAAAATTCCAATTATAATATAAATTAGTCATGGGGATAAAAGTGATAAGAAAACAGTTATTGGTTAGTTTTATTTCTTTAATACTGTACTGAGGCAATGCTTCTGATAGTTTTATTTCATTTTGGTCCAGATATTTGGTTCACATTTAGCTACATTAACTTTCACCTTGCTAAATTTAGTATTACATCATTTCAGCCCATTGAGATAATTTTGGATCCTGTCTCTGTTATCTGCTTTTATGTGAATTTAAAAAGAGTAACCTTCAAAACTAGTTTTCATTTTGTGAAACAAGTATTTTTTTGGTATTTTTATTTACATCATTATTATATTCTGCTCTCAGTATGTTGCCATCTGTCATACTTTATTTAACTTGGGAAAGTCTTTTTAAAGACTGCTTAAAGACCTATGGGGATTTGACTCCCTTTTGAAAGCCCAACACTTATTTCTGCAAGAAAAGTCAGTGCTATACTTATAAACAACCTGCTGCTATAACCAAAATATATGAAAGGAGAGGGAGGAGGGAGGTAGCATTCACAAACTCAGAATTGATTTCTTTTCACAAAGCGGATAAACATGTCACCCAAACAGCTAAGGTGCAAACGAAGGATTTCAGGTTTTGGTGTCAGACCCAATTACTTTGAACCCCAGATTCTTCACTCCCTTGGTGGGGGTCACATTTGATTATCCTCTCTGTCACCTCATCTCCAAAGTATAGCCTTACAGGACTGTGGAAGGGATTATGTGAGATAATAGTTATAGAAGAGCCTGGACTAAAAATACATAGCATTAGCAATATGTATTGTAGTGAAATGAACAGCTCCATCTTTTCAAAATCATGATTTCTTCATCACTTCCATAAAGCCTTGACAGTCTTCTCTGTGTTCTTGATACTTAAATTCCATTACCACATTGAAAGTTTGTCATAAACATGATGATGAACACATTCCCTGAAAGCCTCTCTCATTTGCCCTCTAAGCCCTGGACTGCACTTACAGTTCCATTTGAATGAAGTAGAACAAAATTGAACAAGAGCAGATGCTGGTGCAGACTACATTTCCAACCTAGAAAGTTCTAGCATATGGAGAGCCAATGTGAAAGTGACAGCTGATCTTATCTGAAGGGAAGGCTATTTGCTAGAGGGAATCCAGGTGGGCTTTTCACTTGAGAATATCCTATCCCATTTCTCATCTTCCCAGGACACTTTAGAAAGGTGCCTTTGGAAAGGAAGTGAGCAGAGGGTTTGCTCAGGTCAGTGTAATTTGAAAAATGTTTTATTTCCATCCCTTATGACTTTTGAGTTCATCTGCTTTCAGCTGATAGTGGCTGCTGTAAGCCTGGGCAGTTACCCATCAACCTCACAGCATCTTGACCTCTTCTTGATCTCCCAATTAGTGTATAGTCATCAAGCTGTGTAACTCCTATACTTACCCATAGCACTTTAGTGGGAAACCAGTGTAGAATGTGGGTAAGCCTTAAGACCTTGGAGTCAAAGAAGTTGTTACAGATTTAAACATAGATTATCTTACCTCTGAGCCTCTATTTCTTCATCTGTAAGGTGGAGATAATCATTATGATCACATTTAAGGGTTATTTGTGACAATAAAGTGATCATCTGGTACAGAATAAGTATTCAATAAGTTTACTGTCATCACTGTTACTATTTTACATAATCATCTTGTCTCTTACAACTTAAAGTTTTATTCATCAAATAAGGATATATGAGCCATAATGAGGAGACTGGTTAGTATGTTCTTCAATTATCTTTTTTTTAAAATCACTAATTCTTTCCCCTTCTATAATAAAATGAGGTTCACAAAAAAATTAATGAATATATTTCATTAAGAAAAACTAAATGTTTTAGGTAGACAGGACTGCAGGGAGGGTAATGGTAGAAGTATTAGGACACTCTGTTTTATGTTTATGTTGAAAGAGGCAGTGGGGTTGGAAAGAAGGGTGGAGATGAATACAAGAGTTTTTTGGTTGGCAGGACTAGGATAACTGAGTGAATTGTAGGGATCCAAAATGAATGGAAGTTTGTCAACAAAAGAAAAAGGTGACTCACTGAATAGGAGAAGATTATCTGCAAATGATATATCTCACAAGGGGTTCATATCCAAAATATATGAAGAACTCACACAACAACAAAAAGCAAACAATCTGATTAAAAAATGGGCAGAGGACCTGAATAGACATTTTTCGAAAGACATAGATGGCCAACAGACACATGAAAAGATGCTCCACATCATTAATCATCAGGGAAGGGCAAATCAAAAGTGAGATACTACCTCACACCAGTCACAATGGCTGCTATCCAAAAGACAAGAAATAATAAATATTGGTAAGGATGTAGAGAAAAGAGAACCCTCCTACACTGTTGGTGGGATTGTAAATTGGTATAGCCATTATGAAAAATAGTTTGCAAGTACCTCAAAAAAAGTAGAAATACCATGTGACCCAGTAATTCCACTTTTGGGAATTTACCTGAAGAAACAAAGTCACCAGTAAAAAAGATATATGCACCCCTATATTTATTGCAGCATTATTTATAATAGCCAAGGTCTGGAAGCAACCTAAGTGTCCATCATAGATGAAAGGATAAAGCAGCTTTGTAAATATATACATGGAATATTACTCAGCTATAAAAATGAATGAAGTCTTGCTACTTGTGACAACATGGATGGACCTAGATGGTATTATGCTAAGTGAAATAAACCAGGCAGAGGAAAAATACCCTGTGATTTCACTTATATGTGGACTCTAAAAAATAAATGAGGCAGAAATAGATGAAAAAACACAGAGAAAAGACTGTTTGTTGCCATAGGGGAGGATGGGCGAAATAGATGAAGGTTATAAAGAAGTACAGTCTTATAATTATACAATAAATTCATCATAGGAATAAAAGTATACATAAGGAATATAGTTAATATTATAATTTCTTTGATTATAGATGGTAACTACATTGTCGTGGTGAGCATTTCATAATGTAGATAGTTGTGGGATCACTATGTTATATACCTGAAACCAATATAATGTGGTATATCAATGATACTTCATTAAAGAAAAAAGTGAATGCAAGTTTGAGCTTGGGTGATGGGGAAGGTAGAATTGCCAATAAGAGAGATGGTAAGTACCAGAAAAGGAGCAGTTTCACAGTTGATGCTTTTTGTATGTTGATTTTGATGCCCAATGCACATTCACTATGCAAAGCATGGGGCTGAGCTGTGAGTGTAGAGCTGTCATCTAAGACAAGTGTGGAGGAAAGGAGTGCAGAGAACATAGGACTGAACCTTGAATGTGCTGAGGATACAGATCTGGCTTGAGATAGTAAATTTACCAAAGAAGTGTGAGAGGGTCCCAGAGAGTTTTGTCTCATGGTAAAGAAGGGACGCTCATGCAAAAGGAAGAATGTCAGATATTGCAGAGATATCAAGGGACTTGTGGACCAGAAAAGGAAAAGAGGCTTAGATTCAGTTACTGTGCCATCATTGGTGGTGGAACAGAGAGAGGAGAGAGAAACTGATGATTGTGGAACAGTGCACTGAATGTAAAGGGTCCATGTTTTATAGTCAGTAAGAACTGGGCTCAGAACCTGGCTCTGCCACTTAGGACAGGCCCAGTATCTTCTTAGCCTCAATTGCCATATCTATAAGAAACAAATAATAGTTCTGTTCTACAGGGTTGTTATGTAGACTGAAGGAGATAGTCATGTAAAGAACATAGAAAAGTCCTTGGTTTTCTGTAGGCCCTCAATAAATTGTTGGCATTTTTCTTGAGGAGATGGGGAATATATTTTAATCAGTTGGATGTGCCTTTCAAATAGATCCTTTGTGGCATGTGGCATGGGTATCCCCTTTTACAGTAGGTGCACTTCCCTTTAGAATAATGTAGCTCCAAATGGAGGGGGTTCCCAGCTCTGGGCAAGTTCACTATGAATTAGATGAGACTGAATAATGGTAACAATATTGAGGGTTAAAAGGGGCTCATACCAGCCTTTATTCTCACAGGTGTCACTGGCTTTCTACAAGCCAGCAAGCCAGTGGCTGCTTCTGCCTTGGCTCCAGTCTCTGCCCCAGGTGCTGCCTCTGCTCCCTCCTTCTCTCTTCTCTAGACTCCCTTCTCTGTCCTTAGCACAGCGCTCTGCTGCTTCCCTCTTTTCCAGGCTCTGTTCTCCTGCTTCTGCTTCAGGCACTACTCTCCTGCTTCTCTCTGCCCTTAGCACCAGGTTGAACTCTTATTAAAACAATATTGGCCATAAATAGCTTACTGCCAACAGGTATGCAAATAGGCACCTGTGCAGTAGGCTAATTATTACCTCACCACACATATACAGTGGGCAAGATTCGGATCAGGTGAGAATTCAGGCCATGGAATTTCAATTTTCCCTGCAAATAAATATTCCATTAATGAGAGAAAACAAAAGTACATAAAAATGGGGCCTAAATTTTGAGAAAGTTGGTAAGTTTGACTTAGTATTTGTTGATGCAGTAAACCATTAAAATCAAAGTACATACCATATCTTACTCGGTGGGGAATGTGTCAGTGGTAATATGCATAAGTTTTCAATTTATGAAATATTTTCAAACATGTTGCCTCATTTGGTCCTCACAGAAAATCCTTTAAAGAGAATAACAACAAACCCTTCATGACCTATATCACATGCCTTGCAGTGTTCCTAATGGTTCATATATATTGACCTTTTTAATTCTCACAACAACAGTGCTGTGAGATACAGGTACTACTATTTTATTTTACAAGTGAAGGAACTGAGGCCCAGAGACTTCAGGCATTTTGCCTCCTGTCACTCAGCTAATGAGTGGTGAAGCCAGGATTTGGTCCTCACCTCTTTGGCTTCAGAGTCTGTGCTACACCATTTTGCTATATGGCCTTCCTGAAGTAATGACATTATGTCTTCATTGGGCTGCTGTTAGAACACATGACAGAATGGCACTCGGGACAGCATCTGCCTCATAAAAATGCACTTGGGATATGTTTAGTGTGATATGTTAGTGTGAGTACATTTTGTGCCATTACTTGTAAAAGCAGATAGTGACTTAGGTGACAGAGGGAAGCAGGAAAATAGCATTCAGGGCCTCTGTAAATTTCAAGGCACTTGTAAGTTTCACAAAGCCTTAGAGCCTTTGTAAGTTTCAAGAAGTTTCAAGACCTTTGCAAGTTGCAAAAAATTCAGCCATTCAAAAGTACACTTAGGTAGACCTTAGCTCTTATTGGTTATGCCCTGTGCAAATGAAGCATTGTACTTTCAGCCAATCAAGAATGGGTTGTGGTGTGATCAGTTCAGGTCTCTATTTGGTCCTGGGAAGGTGGGGCTGTCAGGTGGCAATATAAACCCCAGACCCCACAGCCCTGATGGCATCCGCCCTTGGAGCCCCTCCTGAATAGCAGGAGCCTTTTCTTTCCACTCATTAAAAGAACTTTACTGGTTGTTCCATACTCCATAATCAGCCAGCCCACTGGCTTCATTCTTTGTCACCTCCAAGACACAATCCTGGGAAAAACAGCAGCATTCTCAGCCGGTAACAGTAGGATCTCTCTTTTGCAGATGGGAGAACTTGAGATTTGGTGAGGTTCATGCCTAACCTGAGTGACCTGTGTTATTTATCATTAAAAAATTATGGAGATTAGCATGTGCTAATTGTAGCTGGTAAAACTATGCAAATATACATAAAGGAAAACACAATAATCCCCTCACCCACCTCCATTCCTTCTCATGTGAAGTGAGCAGTTGTAGTACTGGGCACACGTCTTTCCATAACACTTCTTGTTCAGGTAAAATCCTGACACATACGTGCATGTACAACCATCTGCAGGGGTGGAAGGAGACTTGGTGTCATTGGCTGTGACAGCCAGGAAACCATTAAATGTAAATTCTTCTTCAGCTTGCCGGTCTAACTTAGCAGTAGGTCATAGAAAAAGTTTTGGTTCAGTAGAGTACTGTGGTTACATTTCTTAAAATGGAATGTTTTATTTTGAATGCATTTTAGGATCTGTGTGAAGAGAGGTTCTAATATGCTTTTTTTTTTAGTTTTGCTGTAATTTTTTTATAAGTTTATTTTGATATCATTAATCTACAATTAAATGAGTAATATTATGGTGATTACACTACCCCCTTCATCAGGTCCCCACCCCCCCAACCCCATTACAGTCACAATGGAATATTATTCAGCCATAAGAAGAAAACAAATCCTACCATTTGCAACAACATGGATGGAGCTAAAGGGTATTATGCTCAGTGAAATAAGCCAAGCTGAAAAAGACAAGTACCAAATGATTTCACTCATATGTGGAGTATAAGAACTAAGGAAAAAAAAAATGAAGGAACAAAACAGCAGGAGACTCTAATATGCTTTTCTTCCACAAATACCTAAGTTATGCACCTTAATTCATCCTGCTCCACTGCCTGTTTAAGTACCACAATGGGTTAAGGACTACTGCATATAATTCCATTTGGATCCCTTAAGGTGTATTCCTGCATTCTCTCTCTTTTTCCTTAGCTATTTGACTTGCAGATGGATTTAATATCTCCATGTCAAATTCCTCAGAAAGGGTCTTCTTGTGATTTCTGAGAACATTAAATGAAAATAAGTAACTTAAGAGAAATCAGCATCTTCACAGTTTTAGATTTCTCTTTTAGGAAAATTCCTGGAATAGAGATTCCACTTTACTCAAGTCTTTTCTCACATTTCTACAGTAAATTTTAGATTTCTTAAAATATCACTCCTGAATGAATATCATTGAAGAATTTATTCTAGGCACTTTAGATTTTATCATGGCCACAAATAGCTTCTTTTTTTTCCCCACTGTACTTTCTAATGGAGTTTCTGCTGGTCTGTAAATAAAATACTGATTTTCTATATATATTTTATATTTATTTCATTTAACAAATACCTGTTTAACCTCTGCACCAGACATGTTATATGTTTTTGTAAATATTAAAACCTTTTCTATTTGTCTACTGCTTTATCCTCAGGGCCTAAAATATGTAATGCCACCTGTACTTTTGATGGGAGTTTAAGTGGTTGTCATAATCCTTAAGTGCTAGATATTAGTAGATAAAACAAGCAGCCCCTTGCTTTGAAACACTTCCTCCCTGGACACTGCCCTGGTTTGTTGAGCTCTTCTTTGGCATATGGACCTCAGGTAAACAGTTGATTAGACTTTGCTGCCAGCTGGCCCAGGTTTTCCCTGGCAGCCACATTCCCAGAACATGGCAGTAGAATGGCAATGTGACTACAGGGGTTAAATCCAGCTAGTTAATAGGTTTACTTACAGCCCTCTACTAGACAGCTCTGGTTTTTCTGAATAGGAAGTCTAGATACCCATCAGTGAGTGTGTTTTGTGAGAGCATTGAAGTGGTAACCATCCTTAACCGTATGTGCTCACTTAACAGTTTCCTCATTTGATTCTTGCTGTAATTCACGGAACAAGAAGTAATCAACCCATCTATTTCGAATGATGACCCCCCCCTTAAAGACTGATTGAGCAAGTGCATGTGTAATGAGTCACCTGGCACTGAGCTATCTTCTAGGAAACAAAGCTCACTCTGCCCATGCCTTTCCACCTCATAGGGGCCAGTTGCAACTCTTGCTTAAAATAGTTTTGTCTTGCAAACTGAAGAGAAGCATTCTTTCCTTGCTTTAAAAACTGTGGTATTAATCTCAGTCAGTGTTTTAATGGTTTCATAGTTCTAAAAGTAAGTTTTTTTTAATCATCAGACTGCATCACTTGGTTGTGTAGAGGCAGCAAACATTTCCCATATTCCTTCTAGGTTCTTTGGTTGGTCTAAGTAATGTGCATAAGACACATTAACAGGAGAAAAACAGACTTAATTTCATATGTATGGGAGCCCCACAAAAAATAAAAGACTCAAAAAAGTGACCAAAGCAGCCAGGTTTTATATATTTTAGACAAAGAAACAATAAATCCATTTTCAAGGATGCATCCTTGAGACCATCCAGACAGGAGTTGACTGAACTCTGTTACAGCTTCTTGTTGGACTTTTAAGATTTGATTGGTTTGCAAACTGGAGCCCATTCATGGAAGGCAAGGAGAGATGGAAGAATGAGGCAGTCCACTCCAGATGGGAAGGTGGCAGCTTTAGTAAACAAGAGAACTTACACATGGAGGCTTGTCTTAGGTGGCTGCAAGACAAGTAGATCTCTGCATTGCCCACCATAATTTTAAAAGCTTACCCAGAGGCCTTAATAGGACTCAATCAGTCTTCATCCAGATGGTCTCAATACCACATCACTCTCAAGGCTGTGTCCTTGAAAACAGCTCCCACTGTGGGAATGGTGGGCAAAGCGCACATTAGCATACATTCCAAGGACTTGGAGTAGAGTGACCAGCCTCCAGTTGCCTAGGTCTAGCTCGTGGGTCAACCAGTGGTCACATCCTCTTGATGACCTCCTCCGACGGTAATACAAGTTTATGTTTATTCAGTCAAGTCTCATTTCATATGAGCTAGGAAATGTTTGTGATTTCTCCTTGTAGGTTTAGAACAGTTATTGATAGGATTATTCCTGTGCATTTGATTCTTTCTCTTTCATTTATGACTTTGCATATAGAAAATTATATATAATGTACACATATATGTAAACTATATATTATATATTAGTGTTGTATATTGTTATGCCATTAATGTACATTATATATATAATTTGTTTCTACCTACCTGAGTTGACTGAGTAGTTCCCATAATTGTTAATCTATTGTCTTGGGATTTCTAAGTTGATAATTTTCTCTGTGAGATTGCATTACATAATTAAAATCAAGTGAATGCTGTATATTTAGTAATAAAAAAGACTTTTAAAAAACAAGCCACTACATCCTCCTCCATACTGAGTGCTATATGTGGCCCTATAGGGTGAGTCAGGCAGCATCCCTGACTTGTGTACTCTCTCCCCAGGTGAAACCGCAAACATCCTGGAAAACAACCACAGGTTGTTCCCTGCACTCAACTTAGCAGAGGGTGAGTGGATTTGGAATTGCAGAGCAACATGTTATTGGTAAATGGGCTGTTGAACCGGAATCATGTCTTAATAATGTAACCCCTCAGTGTGTTGGTTGATTTGAAGTTTAGGAAAGTATTTTCAAGTCAATTCACTCTTGACCAGTGTGACAACTCTGCCAGGGAGGTGATGTAATGATTACATCTGCTGTGTGGGCTGTGGTGCAGATTCCAGGAGAGAATGCTCAGGGCACAGTGCCTGACAGAGAGAGCCCTCAGTAACGCCTGGCTGTACTTCTCTGTAATAAAAACAATTTCTTCCTGAAGGTGTGAAAAATTAAGTTGGAGATGTTAAGGATAGTAAGAGAAAATAAATAGCATTCATTTACCTGCAATTTACACTTAAATTATTTTGATTAGAGGAGTTACAAGTGCTCAAATGCCTAGAGAAAGGGTACAAAGAGATTTAAAAATTAGTTGAGGGTCCGTGGCACCTCTGCTCCCCACATCCCACCTTTCACATCTCCATTGTTTAAGCAGATCAGCTGAGCAGACAAGGTTACTTACATACGTATGCATACAAGGTTACTTAAATACACCCACACCCGCAACGCCCCTCCTCAGGTCTGCCCTGCGTTTGCTCTTCCATCACTTCCACCCTTACCTAGGCCCAGATGCCTCCTCTGTACCAATGCACTGGTAATCTTTAATACTTATTTCATTTTAAAAACCGGGATCCTGGTTTGCATTTTAAATTTTCTAATTTTTTTCTTACTGAAAATACACCATGAAAGTCCTTTCACAGCAATAGATGTATCTCATATTATGTATAAAAGTCCAGTATTCTAACTGGATACAATGTACTAAATATAAATTGGGAAGTTCTCATTTAACAGTTTAAGTCTCCTACAAATATCTAATTTCCCAACAGCGTTTGATGTTAGTACTTTCCCAACAGCGTTTGATGTTAGTACTTTTTTTTCAACTCTGCCTATTCTTGATCCAAAAGCATAGTTTTAATTTGGTAGTTTTATAACTCCATTTTAGTGCCCAGTATGAGAAATACCTCTCATTACTCTTTAATTTCATTTCCTGAAAGAACTCCTCAAAGCTGACCTTGGCCCACAGTTAACTATTTAAAGTTTGAATCTATTTTAAACTAAATGAAATGTAGTTCCATCTCCAGTGCTTAAAAGCCACATGTGGCTAGGCTAGTGGCTGCTGTATTGGGCAGTGTGGATGCAGACCATTTCTATCACTGCAGAAAGTTCTCCTGGGCAGCACTGCCCCCAGTGTCACACACTTTGGGATTTTCAACGCAGTTACCCTCAGCAACAGATGAAATAAAAATCAACATCTTAAATAAACAATCTTGCCATACAGAAATGTGGATAAGTCCATTGATTTACAGTTTTGTTAAATCCCTCAGCAACATTTTACAGCTTTATTTATATAGTTTCTTGGTATTTATTATTACTAATTGGTACTTATTATTGGTACTTTTGTTATTTGAACAGCAGATGTTACCTCGATTTTAGAGATGGGAGAATTTGAGACCCAGAGAAACTGAAGGGCTTCGTAAGAGCATATAGTGAGTGAGTTCACATTTATATTGCTTGTATTTTCATTGAGGTTTTACTTACACAAATATCATGGGCTCATCCTAACTGGTGAAATCCTGCAGAGATGTACAAGCAGAAATGGAGTGGCCTTCCCTGACCCAGCTGGTTCCCCAGTGCCCCTACCACAAACTAGAGATGGGATGCTCCAGCCTGGCCTCCATAGCCTACCTGCTCCCTCTCTCCTGGCCACACCCAGCTGGAGATCCACAGAGGCAAGGCCCACTTCCTTCCTTCCTGGCATCCTAGTCTGCATATTGTTCTGCAATTTTCCCTCATCACTGAGAAGAAGCCTTGTGGACATCCCACTGGGGGATTCCTATACTTCATGTTTTGAACTCCAACTCCTGATTCTGTGAAAACTTTTTCAGACTTAATAGAAAAGTTAGGGGTTTTGGAGACTATTGGTGTGATGTGAAGATTGACTTGTCCCCTGCTCCTCACAGCAACACCCAAAACATCCAGGTTGCCCAGTGTCAGACGAGCTCTTGCTTCTGACCCTGAGATGTGGGTCGGCACCAAGTCTCCCAAGTATGTCATTTTATACAATCTGCTGAGGCAAGTGTCCATTGATCCTTTGCTTTTGTGGGAGAATTTCATGTATTTTCTCAGCAGTTCATTGTTGTGGATGAGCTCTAATAAGTGTTCGGTGTAATAATTGTTTGAAACGTGATGTCTCCAGCAGTGGATTGCCCTGAGAGTGATGGGCACCTTCCACTGAGGGCTAACCTGGTGGGCCATGTACCTTGGCTCATTCTTTAGACTGGGTTTCTTCCTTCATGTTCTGGACACAGTTGCTTACTGGAACATTTACATTCTTTTCTTTCTCTTGTGAAGGGCTGTTTTCAGGGCTCTTGCTCAGAGAGGGTGCTCGGCTGTGTCTGTTTGTCCTGTCTGCTTTGCTGAACCATCTTTTGATGTCTCAGATTTTCACTGGATTTTCTTGAGATTTTAGGGAGAAAATTTCATCCTTTATGTGGGATGCATTGCAAGACTTCAACCTCAAGAAAAGCTGTCTCTTTGCAAATAGGAGGGGCTGTCTGTGGCCACCACAGAGAGAGACAGCAGCCTTGCTCGGAAGGGCCCCTAGCTCTGGCTACTGCACCCCCTCTGTAGATGTAGCTTTGCAGTTGGCATACTAGGGGCCTACCCCCACAGGACTGGCCCTCAGAGAGTCCCTGCTGTCAGGTACCGCAGGGTCATCTAGGCAGCAGTAGGAGACCCAAACACACTAGTGACATTGATAAAAAGAGCTGTTATTAAACCTTGGGTGTGGACTCGAACCTCCTGGTCCCTGGTATTCAGCCTGGTAGGTGGGATCTAAGGGGTAGTGTATCATATCTAGTTAGACCTGGACATAATGCTGTCCTCCTCCCTTGTGTTTTTGTTCCAGTTTTTGATTTATAAAACCACTATCACATTCCTTTGGCTCACTTTGTCCTCACAGTGAAAACAAAAGTCAGAAGTAGTAACAGAATGCAGTTATACTTGTATGCAATCTATTTACATAAGGCACAGGATTTAAGTGCATACAGCAGGCAGCAGAGGTCATCCTTGTCAGGGTTTGAGAGGCAGCAGACAATTGACAAATGTCCTGTGTTCTTGTTTTCCCTCCAGCCTCTCCTCCTAAGTCTTTGCTTTCCTTCATTCCATCCTCCTCCTGCCTCTCTTCTTTCCCCCTCCCTCCCTGCTCCTC
This sequence comes from Smutsia gigantea, assembly GCA_032199065.1. Lineage (NCBI taxonomy): Eukaryota > Metazoa > Chordata > Mammalia > Pholidota > Manidae > Smutsia > Smutsia gigantea. Next base: position 50,555 of record JAVSCE010018875.1, read on the forward strand.
CCCCCTCCTCTCTTCTCTCTTCCATCCCTCCTTCCCCCTCTCCTTTCTTCCTTTCATCCCTCCCCTCCCCATTCCATGTCCCCTCTCCTCTTCTCCCCTGTCCTTTCCTGTTCATCACTACTCCCCTTCCTCCCTTGTGAGTAAACTGGGCTTGGTGTGTGTCTCAAGTTAAAACACATTAAAATACTTGTCAGCATTTGAAAATACTTATGTGGTATTTGTTTATCCTAAATATCAGACAAGTGAAGGTGTATGGAGTGAATGTAATCCGTACCACCTCCCTCTGTCAGCCAGCCTTTGCATTGCTTCTGCATTGCATACTCGGTAGTCATAGCCTCTACGTCTGCACAGTTGTCCTCCCTCAAAGAAATATATATGCAATTGAGTATACACTAGGCCTGCTTGTGGGCTGTTTTTATAGAAATCACTTTATTCTTTGCAGGGGTTCAAGTTTTTAGCTCATGTGGAATGCAGTTGTTAGGAGCAGAGTGAGAATTTGAGTTGTGTTTTTTCCTCCAAATACATAACTTGGCCATTATCTGAAACCTCCATTTTCTTCCCCTGAACACTGTAAACTCTTGAGTCTTAACCACCTCTCCACTCTATTTTTTTTATTTTGCTGTTATTAATATACAATTACATGAGCAACATCATGGTTACTAGACTCCCCCTAGTATCAAGTCCCCACCACATACCCAATTGCAGTCACTGTCCATCAGCGTAGTAGGATGTTATAGAATCACTACTTGTCTTCTCTGTGTTATACTGCCTTCCCTGTATCCCCCACGCCACCCCCACCCCCACTACATTATGTGTGCTAATTGTAATAGCCCTTTTTCCCCCTTATCCCTCCCTTCCCACTCCTCTTCCCCAGTCCCTTTCCCTTTGGTAACTGTTAGTCCATTCTTGGGTTCTGTGAGTCTGCTGCTGTTTTGTTTCTTCATTTTTTTCTTTGTTCTTATACTCCACAAATGATTGAAATCATTTGATACTTGTCTTTCTCTGCCTGGCCTATTTCACTGAGCATAATACCCTCTAGCTCCATCCATGCTGTTGCAAATGGAAGGATTTGTTCTCTTCTTGTGGCTGAATAATATTCCATTGTGTAGGAATTTACCCTAAGAATGCAGCAGCCCAATTTGAAAAGGACAGATGCACCCCTATGTTTATTGCAGCACTATTTATAATAGCCAAGAAATGGAAGCAACCTAAGTGTCCATCAGTAGATGAATGGATAAAGAAGATGTGGTACATATACACAATGGAATATTATACTTTCTTTTTATTTTTATGATTTCATAAGATATTTTTAGTGTTCCATACTTTGAGATAAACTTTAACTTCAATTAGTCAATTTCCCTCTCCACTGAGATTTTTTTAGTACAATAACTATAAATTAGAAATGAATTGGAGAAAAACTAATTTATTTACAATATTGACTCTCCCCATCCAGGTTCAAATGTATATGTAACTTTAATTAATCCACCTGTGAAAATCTTTGTAAAATAATTCTAGTTGTCCTCATAGAGGTCCTCAACAGTCCTTGTTCATATCCTAACCAGGGAATTCATTTCATACATTTTTGCCCTTACCCTAGTGTATCGTTATTCACATTGTTTCTTCTAATTTTCATTGCCATGTAGAGAAGTCACTATTAATTTTTAAGTATTTTGTGTGTTTTATCTTCCCACTTTACTGAGATATCTTTTCAGTTCCCTAAACTTTGCAGTTGATTTTCTTGTTATTTGTGGTTTTCTAGAAATAGAATTTTGGGCTCTGATATACTGCAAAATTCAAACCAAAACAAACCATGACAGAAAAAAGGGGATATGATGAAAGGAAAAGAGGAGATGGATGAAAGGAAAAGAGGGGATGTGAACTCAACAGTCCCAAGCAGGTTTACTGCTAAACCTGAGAGGGACCCCCCTGTTGTAGCTAGCAGAAAAAAGAAGGTGTCTCTTACAGACTAAGAGGTTTTTTATGGCCAGATTTTTTGGCAGGCTTTTTGAGGGGAGGGGTCAGGGGAAAGGTGGGCTTGTGGCTTGCTGACGTGTCCTGTGGAGAATGCTTGTAGCCTAGGTAAGATGAAACCTAGGTCTCTCTCTGAGATAGCGCTTGGGCTTATTCAAAAGTCAGTGCTCAGGTCAGGATTCTATCAAACCGTGTCTCATAGTATCTCATACTAGTAGGAGTTGTAGAGTGGTGTGCTGGCAGAGCTGGGTAGAATTCTTACTTTCTAGACTAGGACACCCTATAGATCTGGCACCTCGAAGAGGTGTGGACCCTCAGGGAAACAATTCATAGGGGTTTGATGCTGCAGGTCAAGGACTGCTCCATAGCCATATGAAACACCACTGGGGATTTTTTAGGTGAAAAAAATAGCAATGTAACATTGGGGTTGAACTCAACTAGTAAGCGTAAAACTCACTCACGGCTAGAAAAGGATGCTGGCTACAACTAGAAAAGAGGTATATATATAGATGTTTACTGTTTCATAAGAAAATCAAAGGTTTTGATGATCAGCCCAAAAGTTTATGTGCTGTCTTGGAGTTAACAAAATTATTTTCACACATATGCATCTCTCTTGTTCCTCCAAATATATGATAGGAGTAATAATTTTATGAAGGGCTAAGGATATAATAATTCAATCAGTGTAAAGCTCTCAGCATTCCCTAATGTTAATTGCTAACAAGAGTGCATTAACATCTTCTTTTTTAGAAATGGGGACTCTGGAGGTTTAGAGAGGATAAGGGATGTGTTTAAGGTCACACAATGAGTTGCATTGGTTTGCTTTCCACTTTTTCTTGATTTTTTTTCTAGATATTATAAATTAAAACTTTCTTATCAAGTGTAAGATGAAAGACATATTAGGAAAGCAAGTTGCTATGTCACTTTTGTCTCTACTCCTGCATTCTACCGCTCCTGATTTAGGGTGAACACACAGGAATATTTCTACAACTTTTCCCAGGATGAAGCAAATACATTATTCCCCACAGACGTGCATGCATATCTTTTTCCTGTATCTGGGGGTAAAATCCCCAGGGCAAAATAACCTGGAAACTGAAATCAGTCAAAGGGAGAAATAAAGTTTATGAAACCCGTTTATTTCTTACAAGCAGTCCATTTCTGCTCTCCCATGTCTTTCGCAAACTGGCTGCAGAAGAAGCCCCTGCCCAACCTCTTCAGTCCAGATAAGCCCTGCTAGCCCTTGTAATTACATATTGATATGGAGATGGACTACTCCTCTCCATTCCCTGAAAACACCCATTGTATGGAGATGCACTGAAGCCAGGGGAGAGATTCTGGAAATATTGCAATTTTACCTACATTATTTTTGTCCATTTTTCCTACATAAATGGGATTATGCTGTAGTAGTTCTCACTATACATTATGGGCATGCCTTTTAGTCAACAAGTATTGATGTACTTACATTTAAAAATTCAACTTTTGATCTCATTTTGAGTGAATTTTGTTATACGAGATAAAATGAGGATTTAACTACATTTGTAATCTGTAAAACTCCAGTTTATGCAACGTCATCGGACTTACCAAGTCTCTGGTGAGTTGTCATTTAGCCCTTGTAATGGTAGGATATTGTTACCTTTTGTTGGTTAAATCAACAAGTATTTTTAAGCACCTGTTGTGTACCAAGCCCTGTTCTAGGAATTGCAGGCACAGAAAGAAATGAAGGAAACAACTGATGATGCTTCTATTCTAGTACCAAGAGATAGACAATAAACAAACCAACACAACCAAAAAAGTGTTAGAAAGAAGAGAAAAACAGTGTCAGGGTCTAGTGATAGAGAGGGGTCAGGGAAGGTGCCCTGGGAGAGGTGGCATTTTAGCAGACTTAGAGGAAGGGAGGGAGCTAGCCCTGTGGCTATCAGGAGACAGAGCATTCAAGGCCCAGGGGAAGTTCCTGCAATTTCCTACTTGGGGCCTTGTGCTGCAGCTCTCCTAGAAGTAGAAAGAACAGTTGGGGAAGGAGGAAGCCTGGTAAGCTGTAGGTGAGAGAGATGGCCGAGGGGGCTGGTAGATTACAGAAAGACCTCTTCTAAGGCAAGCCTTTGCTTGGGTTTTATCCTGAGTGAGGAGAAGATATTGAAAGGTTTTGAACAGAAAATTAGCATGTTCTAACTAATGTTTTAAAAGGATAACTGTTAGCTGTATTGAAAATACACTTGAAGTTGGTCCTAGTGGAAACAAATATCATCCGTGCGAAGTATCTTTGAGTTCTGGGCATACCTTTCTAAGTTCTCTCCTAGATTTGGCTAGACTTTTTTAACTAACTTGTTCAGTTATTGAGACTTTCAGGAGGAGTTATAAAATATATTTTGCTTAGCTTATCTTGTCCAAAGCAGGTGTGTTGATATTTACCTTTTCCTCTATCAAAATCAGTAGCTCCCAAATATGTAATAAAAATAATTAGTACTGGTACTAAGGGAAGCTCATTGTTTTTATGTCTTACTTGTCCACTTAGCTTACTAAAGTAGCTAAACAGTGGTCATGACTGTTGGTTAATATTCTTCAGTTCTTCGTGTGTTGGGTAATAACCCTGTGTATGAGGCATTGCAAAATGAAAAACAAACTCCACATCTTGTCTTGATAGAGTGAGTCAAAGAGTGTGCTTAATGTTGAGGCCATGCCTTCTTCACCTATTCGTCTATACTTGCCCTTTACAGCCAGGGTGTTCACTTCAAGGATTTAGGTCTTTGGGGCATTATTCTGGACTGATGTTACTACTGGTTTATATAATGTGACCTAGGGGAACTCTTCACCCTTAGACTCTGGAGACCTCCAGGTCCTAACTGGCAAGTAAATTGTGTGGGTAACCTTAACCCACTACGATAGGTAAGGAGTCTCCAAGCAGGTATTCTGCAGGTCAGGATGGATGTGTTACGTTGGATAGATAATCCACGTGTGAGATTTTGTCATTGCAACTGTGACAATTTGTAGGTTACAGAAGTATTTCACAGGTATTGTCTCAGTTAACCCTTGAGACAAACCTGTGATAAAGGATCTTGATATTTTCTGCATCAAGTGGGGAATGTAAGGTTCTGTGATATCCTAGGCAGGGTAATGAACCCCCTCCCTGCCTGTCCTTCAGACTACTTTAAATAAGTAATGATGACCTTGCTGTTGCCTTATGATTGTTATGAAAACAAAGAGAAGGTATTATCTTCTCTTCAGAGTTGGGAAAATGAGCAGCATGTAGAAGTTAGATGCCTTTTTTATAGTTTCACAGAAAATGACCGGTTATGATTTATTTTTATGTAAAACTCTATTGATGTTTCACAAATAAGAACAGTAGCATGTTCTCAGCCTAATGGGTGATACTAGGCAGATATTTGACAAAAATTAGTCATCTCTATGTATATGTTTCAATCCTCTCTTCTTCCTTAATACATGTTTCTGCCTGGGGCCATAACATTCAGGAATATTTTCATGTTCAAACATGCATACAATAATGTGTATTTGAATATATCGAGAACTTTTGTTTGTGTGGTATGAGTTTGTATATATTTAACTGATTTCTCACTTAATATCACTCCATGGTTATTCTCCTTGCACAGAAGGTTTTCATGTTTTTGTGTTTTAAAATACAACTTAATAACCCATGTAGAATAAATATGTTTTGAGTATGTGAAAAGAAATAGGCTTCTAATTGTACTTTTTCCCCATCAAATTAGAATTTGCCTTATTTCATTGCAACTACTAGTCTATTATACAATGATAGCTCCAAATTCTTAAGCCAATATCAAATTTAAGTAGCTTGATAAGGAATTTAGTGCCTGGTAATACAACTGCCCATCTATTGATTCAATACTTTTTTTGTATTTTTTTTGTAAAGCTGAGTTTTCTTAATATGGTATTGAAATTTTAATGAAGAATTCTGTTATGAATGGGCTTTTTCCTCATATATTCTATTTGATTATTACAGGTTTTATAAGAAAACTATTGATTATCAGTGTTTATTTCTCATTTTTCTCATATGGCTTGCTATTTTTCATGATTTTTCTATGACGGCTTCTGAACATTTTACCCCTATAATATTGTCTACATGTCGTTTGCATTCCAATAGTATAGTCATGCAAAGCACCTTCAGTATATCAACCTAAGTACCAAATGCTATCTGTAAATTAACAATCAGAACAAGTTTGAAGGTTCCTTGCTTTTTGTTCTCTGCCCGATTTCCCCTCCCCAAACCCCAAATATTTATTTCGGTTTAGGTTTTTTTCACCTCTGGTTCTGAAAGGGCCCCACGTAAGTATTTTATAAGGACTAGGATTCCCACTGATCAAGGGATACCCTGGCAACTACATGAAAATGAAACTCACTGTAATCAGTTTGTAATAAAGCTGCACTGTCTAATAGAAGCATAATGTGAGCTACACATGTAATTTTTTTCATATAATTTATTTTGGTATCATTAATCTACAATTACATGTGTAATATTATGGTTACTAAACTACCCCCTTCATCAGGTCCTCTCCACCAACCCCATTACAGTCGCTGTCCATCAGCGTACTGAGATGCTATAGAATCACTACTTATCTTCTCTGAGTTGTACAGCCCTACCCGCGCCCCCCCAACATTACGTGTGCTAATCGTAATGCCCCCTTTTCCCCCTTGTCCCTCGCTTCCCACCCATCCTCCTCAGTTCCTTTCCCTTTGGAAACTATTAGTCCATTTTTGGGTTCTGTGAGTCGGCTACTATTTTGTTCCTTCAGTTTTTTTTTTCTTTGTTCTTATACTCCACATGTGAGTGAGATCATTTGATATTTGTCTTTTTCCACTTGGCTTATTACACTAAGCATAATACCCTCTAGGTCCATCCATGTTGTTGCAAATGGTAGGATTTGTTTTCTTCTTATGGCTGAATAATATTTCATTGTGTATATGTACCACCTCTTCTTTATCCATTCATCTACTGATGGACACTTAGGTTGCTTCCATTTCTTGGCTATTGTAAATAGTGCTGCGATAAACATAGGGTGCATCTGTCTTTTTCAAATTGGGCTGCTGCATTCTTAGGGTAAATTCCTAGGAGTGGAATTCCTGGGTCAAATGGTATTTCTATTTTGAGTTTTTTGAGGAACCTCCATACTGCTTTCCACAATGGTTGAACTAGTTTGCATTCCCACCAGCAGTGTAGGAGGGTTCCCTTTTCTCCACATCCTTGCCAACATTTGTTGTTGTTTGTGTTTTGGATGTTGGCCATCCTCACTGGTGTGAGGTGATATTTCATTGTGGTTTTAATTTGCATTTCTCTGATGATTAGCGATGTGGAGCATCTTTTCATGTGCCTGTTGGCCATCTGACTTTCTCCTTTGGAGAAGTGTCTATTCATGTCCTCTGCCCATTTCTTAATTGGATTATTTGCTTTCTGTTTGTTGAGGTGTGTGAGTTTTTTATATATTTTGGATGTCAGCCCCTTATCGGATATGTCATTGATGAATATATTCTCCCATACTGTAGGATGTCTTTTTGTTCTACTGATGCTGTCCTTTGCTGTACAGAAGCTTTTCAGCTTGATATAGTCCCACTGGTTAATTTTTGCTTTTGTTTCCCTTGCCTGGGGAGATATGTTCATGAAGAAGTTGCTCATGTTTATGTCCAGGAGATTTTTGCCTATGTTTTGTTCTAAGAGTTTTATGGTTTCATGACATACATTCAGGTCTTTGATCCATTTTGAGTTTACTTTTGTGTATGGGGTTAGACAGTAATCCAGTCTCATTCTCTTACATGTAGCTGTCCAGTTTTGCCAACACCAGCTGCTGAAGAGGCTGTTATCTCCCCATTGTATATCCACGGCTCCTTTATCATATATTAACTGACTGTATAAGTTTGGGTTAATGTTTGAATTTTATATTCTGTTCCTCTGGTCTGTGGGTCTGTTTTTGTGCCAATACCAAATTGTCTTGACTACTGTGGCTTTGTAGTAGAGCTTGAAGTCAGGCAGCGTAATTCCCCGTTTTATTCTTCTTCTCAGGATTGCTTTGGCAATTCGGAGTCTTTTGTGGTTCTATATGAATTTTAGATTTGTTCCAGTTCATTGAAGAAAGCTGTTAGTAGTTTGATAGGGATTGCGTTGAATCTGTAGATTGCTTTACGTAGTATAGCCATTTTGACAATGTTTATTCCTCCTAGCCAAGAGCATGGGATGAGTTTCCATTTGTTGGTGTCCTCTTTAATTTCTCTTAGGAGTGTCTTACAGTTTTCAGGGTATAGGTCTTTCACTTCCTTTGTTAGGGTTATTCCTAGGTATTTTATTCTTTTTGATGCAATTGTGAATGGAATTGTTTTTCTGATTTCTCTTTCTGTTAGTTCATCATTAGTGTATAGGAAAGCAACAGATTTCTGTGTGTTAATTTTGTATCCTGCAACTTTTTTATGTACAGTATCATGTCTTCTGCAAATAGACAATTTGACTTCTTCTTTACCAATCTGGATGCCTTGTATGTCTTTGTTTTGTCTGATTGCCTTAGCTAGGACCTCCAGTACTATGTTGAATAACAGTGGAGGGAGTGGGCATCCCTGTCTTGTTCCCGATCTTAGATGAAAAGCTTTCAGCTTCTTGCTGTTAAGTATGATGTTAGCTGTGGGTTTGTCATATATGGCCTTTATGATGTTGAGGTACTTGCCCTCTATATCCATTTTGTTGAAAGTTTTAATCAGGAATGGATGCTGAATTTTGTCAAATGCTTTTTCAGCATCTATGGAGATGATCATGTGGTTTTTATTCTTTGTTTTGTTGATGTGGTGGATGATGTTGATGGATTTTCAAATGTTGTACCATCCTTGCATCCCTGGGATAAATCCCACTTGATCATGGTGTATGATCCTATGGATGTGTTTTTGAATTTGGTTTGCTAATATTTTGTTGAGTATTTTTGCATCTATGTTCATCAAGGATATTGGTCTGTAATTTTCTTTTTTGGTGAGGTCTTTGCCTGGTTTTGGTATTAGAGTGATGCTGGTGTCATAGAATGAGTTTGGATGTATTCCCTCTTCTTCTATTTTTTGGAAAACTTTAAGGAAAAATGGGTATTATTTCTTCTCTATATGTCTGGTGGAATTCAGAGGTGAATCCATCTGGTCGGGGATTTTGTTCTTGGGCAGTTTTTTGATTACCGATTCAATTTCACTGCTGGTGATTGGTCTGTTTAGTTTTTCTGTTTCTTGCTTGGTCAGTCTTGGAAGGTTGTGTTTTTCTAAGAAGTTCTCCATTTCTTCTAGGTTTTCCAGCTTGTTAACATACATATTCACATAATATTCTCTTATAATTCTTTGTATTTCTGTGGGGTCCGTCGTGATTTTTCCTTTCTCACTTCTGATTCAGATTATGTGTGTAGATTCTCTTTCTCTCTTAATAAGTCAGGCTAGGGGTTTATCTATTATGTTTATTTTTCAAAGAACCAGCTCTTGGTTTCATTGATCTTTTTCTATTTTATACTTCTCAATTTTATTTATATATATTCTCTGATCTTTATTATGTCCCTCCTTATGGTCACTTTGGGCCTCATTTGTTCTTCTTTTTCAAATTTCAGTAATTGCGTCTTTAGACTATTCATTTGGGAATGTTCTTCCTTCTTTAGATAGGCCTGGATTGCAATGTACTTTCCTCATAGAACTGCCATTGCTGTGTCCCCTAGAAGTTGTGGCTTTGTGTTGTTGTTGTCATTAGTCTCCATATATTCTTTCATTCCTGTTTTGATGTGCTTTTCCCTTCAGCTACACGGCTGGAACCCATGAGAAAATACTTAGTACACTCATCGTGATGTGGTGTGTGGAGGGCAGGATACTATGTTTCAGACTGTGATGTAGCCCAGGAAGGTCCTCCACCATGACACAACGAGGCTTGCATTGCCCAGCCCTGAAAGGTGCAGATCACGTGATCTGTATGGTGATGAGGTCTCCCTAGGTAGAGTGATGTTCACCAAGATTAGTGTTTTTGGTGGCATTAGGACTATTGATGGGATTCGAAGTGCTTTTGTCCTTGACCTACCAGACTGGAAACCAGGAGAAAATACTTACGGTTGTCATCGTGTTGTGGATCGAGAAGAGCTGGAAGAAATGTTTGAGGGTGTGAGGTACCCAGGTATTCATCTACAATAACACAGGGCTGTATGCAGCACCCTCCCCACGGAGGTCAGGGTGTGAGTGAGCCCATGAAGGACTTCTACCATGACACTTTGCTGTGGGCATCGCCCTTCCCGGAGAGGTGGTGATCACGTGATCTGTATGGTGATGCCGTCTCTCTAGGAAGAGTGATGTTCACCAAGATTAGCGTTTTGATGGCCTTCAGACTGGTGATGGGATTGGAAGTCTTTTGCCCTTAAGCTCCAAGACTGGCACACAGGACAAAATACTTAGTATTGCCAATGTGATGTGGTGTGTGAACAGCTGGAAGAAATGTTTGAGGGTGTGAGGGTGCCCAGGTAGTCATCTACCATAACACCATGCTGTATGCAGCACCCTGCTCACTGAGGTCAGTGTGTGAGTGAGACCAGGGAGGCCTTCTACCATGACACATTGCTGTGTGCAGCACCCTGCCCAGAGAGGTGTTGAGCACTTGATCTGTATTGTGCCAACATCTCTCTAGGTAGAGTGATGTTCAACAAGAATTGTGTTTTTGGTGGCATTAGGACTATCGATGGGATTGGAAGTGCTTTTGTCCTTGCGCTACCCGACTGGAACCCAGGACAAAATACTTAGTTTTGTCACCGTGATGTGGTGTGTGAAGAGCGGGAATAAATGTTTGTGGGTGTGAAGGTGCCAAGGTAGTCATCTACCATAACACCATGCTGTATGCAGCAACCTCCCCACTGAGGTCAGGTTGTGAGTGAGCCCATGAAGGCCTTCTACCATGACACTTTGCTGTGGGCATCGCCCTTCCCGGAGAGGTGGTGATCACTTGGTCTGTATGGTGATGCCGTCTCTCTAGGAAGAGTGATGTTCACCAAGATTAGCGTTTTGATGGCCTTCAGACCGGTGATGGGATTGGAAGTCTTTTGCCCTTGAGCTCCAAGACTGGCACACAGAACAAAATACTTAGTATTGCCAATGTGATGTGGTGTGTGAACAGCTGGAAGAAATGTTTGAGGGTGTGAGGGTGCCCAGGTAGTCATCTACCATAACACCATGCTGTATGCAGCACCCTCCCCACTGAGGTCAGTGTGTGAGTGAGCCCATGAAGGCCTTCTACCATGACACTTTGCTGTGGGCATCGCCCTTCCCGGAGAGGTGGTGATCTCTTGATCTGTATGGTGATGCCGTCTCTCTAGGAAGAGTGATGTTCACCAAGATTAGCCTTTTGATGGCCTTCACACTGGTGACGGGATTGGAAGTGCATTTGCCCTTGAGCTGCACAACTACAACCCATGAGAAAATATTTAGTACAGTCATCGTGTTGTGGTGCGTGAAGAGGTTAAAGAAATGTTTGGGGGTGGAGGGTGCCCAGGTAGTCATGTACCGTAATACCATGCTGTATGCAGCACCCCCCCAACTGAGCTCACTGTGTGAGTGAGGCCAGGAAGGCCTTCCACCATGACACTTTGCTGTGTGCAGAACCCTGCCCAGAGAGGTGTTGAACACTGCATCTTATGGTGACAACGTCTCTCTAGGTAGACTGATATTCACCAGGATTAGTGTTTTGGTTGCCTTCAGACTGGTGATGGGATTGGAAGTTCTTTTCTCCTTGAGCTGCCGAACAAGAACACATGAGAAAATACTTAGTACAGTCACCGTGTTGTGGTGCGTGATGATCTGGAAGAAGTGTGTGAGGGTATGAGGGTGCCCAGTTAGTCATTTACACTAACACCATGATGTATGCAGCACCTTCCTCAATGAGATATGTATCACTTGAACTTTATGGTGATATGCGTCTCTCCAGTTAGAGGGATGCTCACCGTGATAAGTGTTTTTGGTGGCCTTAGGACGATTGAAGGGATTGGAAGTGCTTTTGTCCTTGTGCTGCCCATCTGGAACCCACCAGAAAATACTTAGTACAGTCATTGTGCTGTGGTGCGTGGAGAGCAGGATGCTTGCATTGCCCAGCCCTGAGAGGTGTACATCACGTGATCTCTATTGTCATATGCTTCTCTCTACCCAGAGTGAGAGAACCTCGCCAAGTTTAAGATTTTTGGTGGCCTTAGGACTGGTAAAAGCATTTGAAGTGTGTTTGTCCTTGAGCTCTGAAACTGGAACCCACAACAGCATACTTAGTACAGTCATTGTGATGTGGTGCTTGAAATGTTTGAGGGTGTGAGGGTGCCCAGGAAGTCATCTACAATAACACCATGATGTATGCAGCGCCCTCTCCAACAAGGCGTGGATCACTTGAACTATATGATGATATGCGTCTCTCCAGTCAGAGGGATGATCCCCATGATTAGTGTTTTTGGTGGTGGCCTTAGGACTATTGATGGCATTGGAAGTGATTTTGTCCTTGAGGTGTCTGGCTGCAACCCATAAGAAAATACTTAGTACAGTCATCGTGATGTGGTGCGTGGAGAGCAGGATGCTACGTTTGAGGCTGTCATGGAGCCCAGGAAGGTCCTTCACCATGACACAACGATGCATGAATTGCCCAGCCCTGAGAGGTGCAGGTCACGTGATCTGTATGGTGATGACATCTATGAAGGTGGAGTGATGTTCAGCAAGATAAGTGTTTTGGTGGTCTTGAAACCGGTGATGGGATTGGAAGTGCTTCCTCCTTGAGCTGCCGAATTAGATCCCATGAGAAAACACTTCGTACAGTCATGGTATTGTGGTGCGTGAAGAGCTGGAAGAAATGCTTGAGGGTGTGAGGGTGCCCAGGTACTCATCTACCATAACACAGTGCTGTATGCAGCCCCCTCCCCACTGAGGTCAGGGTGTGAGTGAGCCCATGAAGGGCTTCTACCATGACACTTTGCTGTGGGCATCGCCCTTCCCGGAGACGTGGTGATCACTTGGTCTGTATGGTGATGACGTCTCTCTAGGTAGAGTGATGTTCACCAAGATTAGTGTTTTGGTGCCCTTCAGACTGGTGATGGGATTGGAAGTGCTTTCTCCTTGAGCGTCCACACTAGAACCCATGAGAATATACTTAGTACTGTCACCGTGTTGTGGTGCGTGAAGAGATGGAAGAAAGGATTGTGGGTGTTAGGGTGCCAGGTACACATCTACCATAACAGCATGGTGTATGCAGCATGCTCCCCACTGAGGTTAGGGTGTGAGTGAGCCAGGGAGGCCTTCCATCATGACAGATTGCTGTGGGCAGTGCCCTGCCCAGAGAGGTGTTGAACACTTCATCTTATGGTGACAACGTCTCTCTAGGTAGACTGATGTTCAGCAGGGTTAGTGTTTTGGTTGCCTTCAGACTGGTGATGGGATTGGAAGTTCTTTTCTCCTTGAGCTGCCGAACAAGAACACATGAGAAAATACTTAGTACAGTCACCGTGTTGTGGTGCGTGATGAGCTGGAAGAAATGTGTGAGGGTATGAGGGTGCCCAGTTAGTCATTTACACTAACACCATGATGTATGCAGCACCTTCCTCAATGAGATATGTATCACTTGAACTTTATGGTGATATGCGTCTCTCCAGTTAGAGGGATGCTCACCGTGATTAGTGTTTTTGTTGGCCTTAGGACGATTGATGGGATTGGAAGTGCTTTTGTCCTTGTGCTGCCCATCTGGAACCCACCAGAAAATACTTAGTACAGTCATTGTGCTGTGGTGCGTGGAGAGCAGGATGCTTGCATTGCCCAGCCCTGAGAGGTGTACATCACGTGATCTGTATTGTCATATGCTTCTCTCTACCCTGAGTGAGAGAACCTCGCCAAGTTTAGGATTTTTGGTGGCCTTAGGACTGGTAAAAGCATTTGAAGTGTGTTTGTCCTTGAGCTCTGAAACTGGAACCCACAACAGCATACTTATTACAGTCATTGTGATGTGGTGTATGAAATGTTTGAAGGTGTGAGGGTGCCCAGGTAGTCATCTACAATAACACCATGATGTATGCAGCGCCCTCTCCAACAAGGCGTGGATCACTTGAACTATATGATGATATGCGTCTCTCCCGTCAGAGGGATGCTCCCCATGATTAGTGTTTTTGGTGGTGGCCTTAGGACTATTGATGGCATTGGAAGTGATTTTGTCCTTGAGGTGTCTGGCTGCAACCCATAAGAAAATACTTAGTACAGTCATCGTGATGTGGTGCGTGGAGAGCAGGATGCTACGTTTGAGGCTGTCATGGAGCCCAGGAAGGTCCTTCACCATGACACAACAATGCATGCATTGCCCAGCCCTGAGAGGTGCAGGTCAAGTGATCTGTATGGTGATGACATCTATGAAGGTGGAGTGATGTTCAGCAAGATAAGTGTTTTGGTGGTCTTCAAACCGGTGATGGGATTGGAAGTGCTTTGTCCTTGAGCTGCCGAATTAGATCCCATGAGAAAATACTTCGTACAGTCATGGTATTGTGGTGCGTGAAGAGCTGGAAGAAATGCTTGAGGGTGTGAGGGTGCCCCGGTACTCATCTACCATAACACAGTGCTGTATGCAGCACCCTCCCCACTGAGGTCAGGGTGTGAGTGAGCCCATGAAGGCCTTCTACCATGACACTTTGCTGTGGGCATCGCCCTTCCCGGAGAGGTGGTGATCACTTGGTCTGTATGGTGATGACGTCTCTCTAGGTAGAGTGATGTTCACCAAGATTAGTGTTTTGGTGCCCTTCAGACTGGTGATGGGATTGGAAGTGCTTTCTCCTTGAGCGTCCACACTAGAACCCATGAGAATATACTTAGTACTGTCACCGTGTTGTGGTGCGTGAAGAGATGGAAGAAAGGATTGTGGGTGTTAGGGTGCCAGGTACACATCTACCATAACACCATGGTGTATGCAGCATGCTCCCCACTGAGGTTAGGGTGTGAGTGAGCCAGGAAGGCCTTCCATCATGACAGATTGCTGTGGGCAGTGCCCTGCCCAGAGAGGTGTTGATCACTTCATCTTTATGGTGACAAGGTCTCTCTATGTAGAGTGATGTTCACCAAGAATAGTGTTTTTGGTGGCATTAGGACTATTGATGGGATTGGAAGTGCTTTTGTCCTTGAGGTGTCGGACTGGAACCGACAAGAAAATACTTAGCACAGTCGTGATGTGGTGCGTGGAGAGCAGGATGCTATGTTTGAGGCTGTGACGGAGCCCAGGAAGGTCCTCCATCATTATACAACGATGCTTGCATTGCCCAGCCCTGAGAGTTGCAGATCACGTGATCTGTATGGTGATGACGTCAGTGTAAGTAGAGTGATGTTCAGCCAGACTAGTGTTTTGGTGGCCTCCAGCCTGTTGATGGGATTGGAAGTAACTTTGCCCTTGAGCTACCCGACTGGAACCCAGGACAAAATACTTAGTATTGTCACCGTGATGTGGTGTTTGAACAGCTGGAAGAAATGTTTGAGGGTGTGAGGGTGCCCAGGTAGTCATCTACCATAACACCATGCTGTATGCAGCACCCTCCCCACTGAGGGCAGGGTGTGATTGAGCCCATGAAGGCCTTCTACCATGACATGTTGCTGAGGGTATTGCCCTTCCCGGAGAGGTGGTGATCAATTCATCCGTATGGTGACGCCATCTCTCTAGGAAGAGTGATGTTCACCAAGATTAGCGTTTTCATGGCCTTCAGACAGGTGATGGGATTGCAAGTGCATTTGGCCTTGAGCTCCCCGACTGGCACACAGAACAAAATACTTAGTATTGCCAGCGTGATGTGGTGTGTGAAGACCTGGAAGAAATGATTGAGGGTGTGAGGGTACCCAGGTATTCATCTACAATAACACAGGGCTGTATGCAGAACCCTCCCCACTGAGGTCAGGGTGTGAGTGAGCCCATGAAGGCCTTCTACCATGACACTTTGCTGTGGGCATCGCCCTTCCCGGAGAGGTGGTGATCACTTGATCTGTATGGTGATGCCGTCTCTCTAGGAAGAGTGATGTTCACCAAGATTAGCGTTTTGATGGCCTTCAGACTGGTGATGGGATTGGAAGTCTTTGGCCCTTGAGCTCCAAGACTGGCACACAGGACAAAATACTTAGTATTGCCAATGTGATGTGGTGGGTGAACAGCTGGAAGAAAAGTTTGAGGGTGTGAGGGTGCCCAGGTAGTCATCTACCATAACACCATGCTGTATGCAGCACCCTGATCACTGAGGTCAGGGTGTGAGTGAGGCCAGGAAGGCCTTCCACCATGACACATTGGTGTGTGCAGCACCCTGCCCAGAGAGGGGTTGATCACTTGATCTGTATTGTGACAGCCTCTCTCTAGGTAGAGTGATGTTCACCAAGATTAGCGTTTTGATGACTTTCAGACTGGTGATGGGATTGGAAGTGCTTTTGCCCTTGAGCTCCCCGACTGGCACAGAGGACAAAATACCTAGTATTGCCAATGTTATGTGGTGTGTGAACAGCTGGAAGAAATGTTTGAGGGTGTGAGGGTGCGCAGGTAGTCATCTACCATAACACCATGCTGTATGCAGCACCCTCCCCACTGAGGTCAGGGTGTGAGTGAGCCCATGAAGGCCTTCTACCATGACACTTTGCTGTGGGCATCGCCCTTCCCGGAGAGGTGGTGATCACTTGATCTGTATGGTGATGTCGTCTCTCTAGGAAGAGTGATGTTCACCAAGATTAGCGTTTTGATGGCCTTCAGACTGGTGATGGGATTGGAAGTGCATTTGCCCTTGAGCTGCACAACTCCAACCCATGAGAAAATATTTAGTACAGTCATCGTGTTGTGGTGCGTGAAGAGGTGAAAGAAATGTTTGGGGGTGGAGGGTGCCCAGGTAGCCATGTACCGTAATACCATGCTGTATGCAGCACACCCCCTTCTGAGCTCACTGTGTGAGTGAGGCCAGGAAGACCTTCAACCATGACACTTTGGTGTGTGCAGCACCCTGCCCAGAGAGGGGTTGTTCACTTGATCTGTATTGTGAAAACCTCTCTCTAGGTAGAGTGATGTTCAACAAGAATAGTGTTTTTGTGGCATTAGGACTATCGATGGGATTGGAAGTGCTTTTGTCCTTGCGCTACTCGACTGGAACCCAGGACAAAATACTTAGTTTTGTCACCGTGATGTGTGTGACGAGCGGGAATAAATGTTTGTGGGCGTGAAGGTGCCAAGGTAGTCATCTACCATAACACCATGCTGTATGCAGCACCCTCCCCACTGAGGTCAGGGTGTGAGTGAGCCCATGAAGGCCTTCTACCATGACACTACGCTGTGGGCATCGCCCTTCCCGGAGAGGTGGTGATCACTTGATCGGTGTGGTGATGCCGTCTCTCTAGGAAGAGTGATGTTCACCAAGATTAGCGTTTTGATGGCCTTCAGACTGGTGATGGGATTGGAAGTTCTTTTGCCCTTCAGCTTCCTGACTGGCACACAGGACAAAATACTTAGTATTGGCAGTGTGATGTGGTGTGTGAAGAGCTGGAAGAAATGTTTGAGGGAGTGAGGGTGCCCAGGTAGTCATCTACCATAACACCACGCTGTATGCAGCACCCTGTTCACTGAGGTCAGGGTGTGAGTGAGGCCAGGAAGGACTTCCACCATGACACATTGCTGTGTGCAGCACCCTGCCCAGAGAGGTGTTGATCACTTGATCTGTACTGTGACAACCTCTCTCTAGGTAGAGTGATGTTCACCAAGAATAGTGTTTTTGGTGGCATTAGGACTATTGATGGGATTGGAAGTGCTTTTGTCCTTGAGGTGTCGGACTGGAACCGACAAGAAAATACTTAGCACAGTCATGATGTGGTGCGTGGAGAGCAGGATGCTATGTTTGAGGCTGTGACGGAGCCCAGGAAGGTCCTCCATCATTATACAACGATGCTTGCATTGCCCAGCCCTGAGAGTTGCAGATCACGTGATCTGTATGGTGATGACGTCAGTGTAAGTAGAGTGATGTTCAGCCAGACTAGTGTTTTGGTGGCCTCCAGCCTGTTGATGGGATTGGAAGTAACTTTGCCCTTGAGCTACCCGACTGGAACCCAGGACAACATACTTAGTATTGTCACCGTGATGTGGTGTTTGAACAGCTGGAAGAAATGTTTGAGGGTGTGAGGGTGCCCAGGTAGTCATCTACCATAACACCATGCTGTATGCAGCACCCTCCCCACTGAGGGCAGGGTGTGATTGAGCCCATGAAGGCCTTCTACCATGACATGTTGCTGAGGGTATTGCCCTTCCCGGAGAGGTGGTGATCAATTCATCCGTATGGTGACGCCATCTCTCTAGGAAGAGTGATGTTCACCAAGATTAGCGTTTTCATGGCCTTCAGACAGGTGATGGGATTGCAAGTGCATTTGGCCTTGAGCTCCCCGACTGGCACACAGAACAAAATACTTAGTATTGCCAGCGTGATGTGGTGTGTGAAGACCTGGAAGAAATGATTGAGGGTGTGAGGGTACCCAGGTATTCATCTACAATAACACAGGGCTGTATGCAGCACCCTCCCCACTGAGGTCAGGGTGTGAGTGAGCCCATGAAGGCCTTCTACCATGACACTTTGCTGTGGGCATCGCCCTTCCCGGAGAGGTGGTGATCACTTGATCTGTATGGTGATGCCGTCTCTCTAGGAAGAGTGATGTTCACCAAGATTAGCGTTTTGATGGCCTTCAGACTGGTGATGGGATTGGAAGTCTTTGGCCCTTGAGCTCCAAGACTGGCACACAGGACAAAATACTTAGTATTGCCAATGTGATGTGGTGGGTGAACAGCTGGAAGAAATGTTTGTGGGTGTGAGGGTGCCCAGGTAGTCATCTACCATAACACCATGCTGTATATAGCACCCTGATCACTGAGGTCAGGGTGTGAGTGAGGCCAGGAAGGCCTTCCACCATGACACATTGGTGTGTGCAGCACCCTGCCCAGAGAGGGGTTGATCACTTGATCTGTATTGTGACAGCCTCTCTCTAGGTAGAGTGATGTTCACCAAGATTAGCGTTTTGATGACCTTCAGACTGGTGATGGGATTGGAAGTGCTTTTGCCCTTGAGCTCCCCGACTGGCACAGAGGACAAAATACCTAGTATTGCCAATGTTATGTGGTGTGTGAACAGCTGGAAGAAATGTTTGAGGGTGTGAGGGTGCCCAGGTAGTCATCTACCATAACACCATGCTGTATGCAGCACCCTCCCCACTGAGGTCAGGGTGTGAGTGAGCCCATGAAGGCCTTCAACCAAGACACTTTGCTGTGGGTATTGCACTTCCCGGAGAGGTGGTGATCACTTGAACCGTATGGTTACGCGATCTCTCTAGGAAGAGTGATGTTCACCAAGATTAGCGTTTTGATGGCCTTCAGACTGGTGATGGGATTGGAAGTGCATTTGCCCTTGAGGTGCACAACTACAACCCATGAGAAAATATTTAGTACAGTCATCATGTTGTGGTGCGTGAAGAGGTGAAAGAAATGTTTGGGGTTGGAGGGTGCCCAGGTATTCATGTACCGTAATACCATGCTGTATGCAGCACCCCCCCAACTGAGCTCACTGTGTGAGTGAGGCCAGGAAGGCCTTCCACCATGACACTTCGCTGTGTGCAGAACCCTGCCCAGAGAGGTGTTGAACACTTCATCTTATGGTGACAACGTCTCTCTAGGTAGACTGATGTTCAGCAGGGTTAGTGTTTTGGTTGCCTTCAGACTGGTGATGGGATTGGAAGTTCTTTTCTCCTTGAGCTGCCGAACAAGAACACATGAGAAAATACTTAGTACAGTCACCGTGTTGTGGTGCGTGATGAGCTGGAAGAAATGTGTGAGGGTATGAGGGTGCCCAGTTAGTCATTTACACTAACACCATGATGTATGCAGCACCTTCCTCAATGAGATATGTATCACTTGAACTTTATGGTGATATGCGTCTCTCCAGTTAGAGGGATGCTCACCGTGATTAGTGTTTTTGTTGGCCTTAGGACGATTGATGGGATTGGAAGTGCTTTTGTCCTTGTGCTGCCCATCTGGAACCCACCAGAAAATACTTAGTACAGTCATTGTGCTGTGGTGCGTGGAGAGCAGGATGCTTGCATTGCCCAGCCCTGAGAGGTGTACATCACGTGATCTGTATTGTCATATGCTTCTCTCTACCCTGAGTGAGAGAACCTCGCCAAGTTTAGGATTTTTGGTGGCCTTAGGACTGGTAAAAGCATTTGAAGTGTGTTTGTCCTTGAGCTCTGAAACTGGAACCCACAAGAGCATACTTATTACAGTCATTGTGATGTGGTGTATGAAATGTTTGAAGGTGTGAGGGTGCCCAGGTAGTCATCTACAATAACACCATGATGTATGCAGCGCCCTCTCCAACAAGGCGTGGATCACTTGAACTATATGATGATATGCGTCTCTCCCGTCAGAGGGATGCTCCCCATGATTAGTGTTTTTGGTGGTGGCCTTAGGACTATTGATGGCATTGGAAGTGATTTTGTCCTTGAGGTGTCTGGCTGCAACCCATAAGAAAATACTTAGTACAGTCATCGTGATGTGGTGCGTGGAGAGCAGGATGCTACGTTTGAGGCTGTCATGGAGCCCAGGAAGGTCCTTCACCATGACACAACAATGCATGCATTGCCCAGCCCTGAGAGGTGCAGGTCAAGTGATCTGTATGGTGATGACATCTATGAAGGTGGAGTGATGTTCAGCAAGATAAGTGTTTTGGTGGTCTTCAAACCGGTGATGGGATTGGAAGTGCTTTCTCCTTGAGCTGCCGAATTAGATCCCATGAGAAAATACTTCGTACAGTCATGGTATTGTGGTGCGTGAAGAGCTGGAAGAAATGCTTGAGGGTGTGAGGGTGCCCCGGTACTCATCTACCATAAGACAGTGCTGTATGCAGCACCCTCCCCACTGAGGTCAGGGTGTGAGTGAGCCCATGAAGGCCTTCTACCATGACACTTTGCTGTGGGCATCGCCCTTCCCGGAGAGGTGGTGATCACTTGGTCTGTATGGTGATGACGTCTCTCTAGGTAGAGTGATGTTCACCAAGATTAGTGTTTTGGTGCCCTTCAGACTGGTGATGGGATTGGAAGTGCTTTCTCCTTGAGCGTCCACACTAGAACCCATGAGAATATACTTAGTACTGTCACTGTGTTGTGGTGCGTGAAGAGATGGAAGAAAGGATTGTGGGTGTTAGGGTGCCAGGTACACATCTACCATAACACCATGGTGTATGCAGCATGCTCCCCACTGAGGTTAGGGTGTGAGTGAGCCAGGAAGGCCTTCCATCATGACAGATTGCTGTGGGCAGTGCCCTGCCCAGAGAGGTGTTGATCACTTCATCTTTATGGTGACAAGGTCTCTCTATGTAGAGTGATGTTCACCAAGAATAGTGTTTTTGGTGGCATTAGGACTATTGATGGGATTGGAAGTGCTTTTGTCCTTGAGGTGTCGGACTGGAACCGACAAGAAAATACTTAGCACAGTCGTGATGTGGTGCGTGGAGAGCAGGATGCTATGTTTGAGGCTGTGACGGAGCCCAGGAAGGTCCTCCATCATTATACAACGATGCTTGCATTGCCCAGCCCTGAGAGTTGCAGATCACGTGATCTGTATGGTGATGACGTCAGTGTAAGTAGAGTGATGTTCAGCCAGACTAGTGTTTTGGTGGCCTCCAGCCTGTTGATGGGATTGGAAGTAACTTTGCCCTTGAGCTACCCGACTGGAACCCAGGACAAAATACTTAGTATTGTCACCGTGATGTGGTGTTTGAACAGCTGGAAGAAATGTTTGAGGGTGTGAGGGTGCCCAGGTAGTCATCTACCATAACACCATGCTGTATGCAGCACCCTGATCACTGAGGTCAGGGTGTGAGTGAGGCCAGGAAGGCCTTCCACCATGACACATTGGTGTGTGCAGCACCCTGCCCAGAGAGGGGTTGATCACTTGATCTGTATTATGACAATCTCTCTCTAGGTAGAGTGATGTTCACCAAGATTAGCGTTTTGCTGGCCTTCAGACTGGTGATAGGATTGGAAGTGCTTTTGCCCTTGAGCTCCCCAACTGGCACACAGGACAAATTACCTAGTATTGCCAATGTTCTGTGGTGTGTGAACAGCTGGAAGAAATGTTTGAGGGTGTGAGGGTGCCCAGGTAGTCATCTACCATAACACCATGCTGTATGCAGCACCCTCCCCACTGAGGTCAGGGTGTGAGTGAGCCCATGAAGGCCTTCTACCATGACACTTTGCTGTGGGCATCGCCCTTCCCGGAGAGGTGGTGATCACTTGATGTGTATGGTGATGCCGTCTCTCTAGGAAGAGTGATGTTCACCAAGATTAGCGTTTTGATGGCCTTCAGACTGGTGATGGGATTGGAAGTCTTTTCCCCTTGAGCTCCAAGACTGGCACACAGGACAAAATACTTAGTATTGCCAATGTGATGTGGTGTGTGAACAGCTGGAATAAATGCTTGGGTCAATGAGGGTGCCCAGGTAGTCATCTACCATAACACCATGCTGTATACAGCACCCTGCTCACTGAGGTCAGGTGTGAGTGAGGCCAGGAAGGCCTTCCACCATGACACATTGCTGTGTGCAGCACCCTGCCCAGAGATGTGTTGATCACTTGATCTGTATTGTGACAAGGTCTCTCTAGGTAGAGTGATGTTCAACAAGAATAGTGTTTTTGGTTGCATTAGGACTATTGATGGGATTCGAAGTGCTTTTGTCCTTGTCCTACCAGACTGGAAACCAGGAGAAAATACTTACGGTTGTCATCGTGTTGTGGTTCGAGAAGAGCTGGAAGAAATGTTTGAGGGAGTGAGGGTGCCCATGTAGTCATCTACCATAACACCATGCTGTATGCAGCACCCTGCTCACTGAGGTCAGTGTGTGAGTGAGGCCAGGAAGGCCTTCTACCATGACACATTGCTGTGTGCAGCACCCTGCCCAGAGAGGTGTTGATCACCTGATCTGTATTGTGCCAACATCTCTCTAGGTAGAGTGATGTTCAACAAGAATTGTGTTTTTGGTGGCATTAGGACTATCGATGGGATTGGAAGTGCTTTTTTCCTTGCGCTACCCGACTGGAACCCAGGACAAAATACTTAGTTTTGTCACCGTGATGTGTGTGAAGAGCGAGAATAAATGTTTGTGGCTGTGAAGGTGCCAAGGTAGTCATCTACCATAACACCATGCTGTATGCAGCAACCTCCCCACTGAGGTCAGGTTGTGAGTGAGCCCATGAAGGCCTTCTACCATGACACTTTGCTGTGGGCATCGCCCTTCCCGGAGAGGTGGTGATCACTTGGTCTGTATGGTGATTTCGTCTCTCTAGGAAGAGTGATGTTCACCAAGATTAGCGTTTTGATGGCCTTCAGACCGGTGATGGGATTGGAAGTCTTTTGCCCTTGAGCTCCAAGACTGGCACACAGAACAAAATACTTAGTATTGCCAATGTGATGTGGTGGGTGAACAGCTGGAAGAAATGTTTGAGGGTGTGAGGGTGCCCAGGTAGTCATCTACCATAACACCATGCTGTATGCAGCACCCTGATCACTGAGGTCAGGGTGTGAGTGAGGCAAGGAAGGCCTTCCACCATGACACATTGGTGTGTGCAGCACCCTGCCCAGAGAGGGGTTGATCACTTGATCTGTATTGTGACAGCCTCTCTCTAGGTAGAGTGATGTTCACCAAGATTAGCGTTTTGATGGCCTTCAGACTGGTGATGGGATTGGAAGTGCTTTTGCCCTTGAGCTCCCCGACTGGCACACAGACAAAATACTTAGTATTTCCAGTGTGATGTGGTGTGTGAACAGCTGGAAGAAATGTTTGAGGGTGTGAGGGTGCCCAGGTAGTCATCTACCATAACACCATGCTGTATGCAGCACCCTCCCCACTGAGGTCAGTGTGTGAGTGAGCCCATGAAGGCCTTCTACCATGACACTTTGCTGTGGGCATCGCCCTTCCCGGAGAGGTGGTGATCTCTTGATCTGTATGGTGATGCCGTCTCTCTAGGAAGAGTGATGTTCACCAAGATTAGCCTTTTGATGGCCTTCACACTGGTGACGGGATTGGAAGTGCATTTGCCCTTGAGCTGCACAACTACAACCCATGAGAAAATATTTAGTACAGTCATCGTGTTGTGGTGCGTGAAGAGGTGAAAGAAATGTTTGGGGTTGGAGGGTGCCCAGGTAGTCATGTACCGTAATACCATGCTGTATGCAGCACCCCCCCAACTGAGCTCACTGTGTGAGTGAGGCCAGGAAGGCCTTCCACCATGACACTTCGCTGTGTGCAGAACCCTGCCCAGAGAGGTGTTGAACACTTCATCTTATGGTGACAACGTCTCTCTAGGTAGACTGATGTTCACCAGGGTTAGTGTTTTGGTTGCCTTCAGACTGGTGATGGGATTGGAAGTTCTTTTCTCCTTGAGCTGCCGAACAAGAACACATGAGAAAATACTTAGTACAGTCACCGTGTTGTGGTGCGTGATGATCTGGAAGAAGTGTGTGAGGGTATGAGTGTGCCCAGTTAGTCATTTACACTAACACCATGATGTTTGCAGCACCTTCCTCAATGAGATATGTATCACTTGAACTTTATGGTGATATGCGTCTCTCCAGTTAGAGGGATGCTCACCGTGATAAGTGTTTTTGGTGGCCTTAGGACGATTGAAGGGATTGGAAGTGCTTTTGTCCTTGTGCTGCCCATCTGGAACCCACCAGAAAATACTTAGTACAGTCATTGTGCTGTGGTGCGTGGAGAGCAGGATGCTTGCATTGCCCAGCCCTGAGAGGTGTACATCACGTGATCTCTATTGTCATATGCTTCTCTCTACCCAGAGTGAGAGAACCTCGCCAAGTTTAAGATTTTTGGTGGCCTTAGGACTGGTAAAAGCATTTGAAGTGTGTTTGTCCTTGAGCTCTGAAACTGGAACCCACAACAGCATACTTACTACAGTCATTGTGATGTGGTGCTTGAAATGTTTGAGGGTGTGAGGGTGCCCAGGAAGTCATCTACAATAACACCATGATGTATGCAGCGCCCTCTCCAACAAGGCGTGGATCACTTGAACTATATGATGATATGCGTCTCTCCAGTCAGAGGGATGATCCCCATGATTAGTGTTTTTGGTGGTGGCCTTAGGACTATTGATGGCATTGGAAGTGATTTTGTCCTTGAGGTGTCTGGCTGCAACCCATAAGAAAATACTTAGTACAGTCATCGTGATGTGGTGCGTGGAGAGCAGGATGCTACGTTTGAGGCTGTCATGGAGCCCAGGAAGGTCCTTCACCATGACACAACGATGCATGCATTGCCCAGCCCTGAGAGGTGCAGGTCACGTGATCTGTATGGTGATGACATCTATGAAGGTGGAGTGATGTTCAGCAAGATAAGTGTTTTGGTGGTCTTCAAACCGGTGATGGGATTGGAAGTGCTTTGTCCTTGAGCTGCCGAAGTAGATCCCATGAGAAAACACTTCGTACAGTCATGGTATTGTGGTGCGTGAAGAGCTGGAAGAAATGCTTGAGGGTGTGAGGGTGCCCAGGTACTCATCTACCATAACACAGTGCTGTATGCATCCCCCTCCCCACTGAGGTCAGGGTGTGAGTGAGCCCATGAAGGCCTTCTACCATGACATTTTGCTGTGGGCATCGCCCTTCCCGGAGACGTGGTGATCACTTGGTCTGTATGGTGATGACGTCTCTCTAGGTAGAGTGATGTTCACCAAGATTAGTGTTTTGGTGCCCTTCAGACTGGTGATGGGATTGGAAGTGCTTTCTCCTTGAGCGTCCACACTAGAACCCATGAGAATATACTTAGTACTGTCACCGTGTTGTGGTGCGTGAAGAGATGGAAGAAAGGATTGTGGGTGTTAGGGTGCCAGGTACACATCTACCATAACAGCATGGTGTATGCAGCATGCTCCCCACTGAGGTTAGGGTGTGAGTGAGCCAGGAAGGCCTTCCATCATGACAGATTGCTGTGGGCAGTGCCCTGCCCAGAGAGGTGTTGATCACTTCATCTTTATGGTGACAAGGTCTCTCTATGTAGAGTGATGTTCACCAAGAATAGTGTTTTTGGTGGCATTAGGACTATTGATGGGATTGGAAGTGCTTTTGTCCTTGAGGTGTCGGACTGGAACCGACAAGAAAATACTTAGCACAGTCGTGATGTGGTGCGTGGAGAGCAGGATGCTATGTTTTAGGCTGTGATGGAGACCAGGAAGGGCCTCCATCATTATTCAACGATGCTTGCATTGCCCAGCCCTGAGAGTTGCATATCACGTGATCTGTATGGTGATGACTTCAGTGTAAGTAGAGTGATGTTCAGCCAGACTAGTGTTTTGGTGGCCTCCAGCCTGTTGATGGGATTGGAAGTAACTTTGCCCTTGAGCTACCCGACTGGAACCCAGGACAAAATAGTTAGTATTGTCACGGTGATGTGGTGTTTGAAGAGCTGGAAGAAATGTTTGAGGGTGTGAGGGTGCCCAGGTAGTCATCTGCCATAGCATCATGCTGTTTGCAGCACCCTCCCCACTGAGGACAGGGTGTGAGTGAGACCATGAAGGCCTTCTACCATGACACTTTGCTGTGGGCATCGCCCTTCCTGGACAGGTGGTGATCACTTGGTCTGTATGGTGATGCCGTCTGTCTAGGAATAGTGATGTTCACCAAGATTAGCGTTTTGATGGCCTTCAGACTGGTGATGGGATTGGAAGTTCTTTTTACCTTGAGCTCCCCGACTGGCACACAGGACAAAATACTTAGTATTTCCAGTGTGATGTCGTGTGAGAACAGCTGCAAGAAATGTTTGAGGGTGTGAGGGTGCCCAGGTAGTCATCTACCATAGCATCATGCTGTTGGCAGCACCCTCCCCACTGAGGACAGGGTGTGAGTGAGCCTATGAAGGCTTTCTGCCATGACACTTTGCTGTGGGCATCGCCCTTCCTGGACAGGTGGTGATCACTTGGTCTGTATGGTGATGCCGTCTGTCTAGGAAGAGTGATGTTCACCAAGATTAGCGTTTTGATGGCCTTCAGACTGGAGATGGGATTGGAAGTGCTTTTGCACTTGAGCTCCCCGACTGGCACACAGGACAAAATACTTAGTATTTCCAGTGTGATGTCGTGTGTGAACAGCTGGAAAAATGTTTGAGGGAGTGAGGGTGCCCAGGTGGTCATCTACCATAACACTATGCTGTATGCAGCACCCTCCACACTGAGGTTAGGGTGTGAGTGAGCCCATTAAGGCCTTCTACCATGACACTTTGCTGTGGGCATCGCCCTTCCCGGAGAGGTGGTGATCACTTGATCCGTATGGTGATGACGTCTCTCTAGAAAGAGTGATGTTCACCAAGATTAGCGTTTTGATGGCCTTCAGACTGGTGATGGGATTGGAAGTGCTTTTGCCCTTGAGCTCCCTGACTGGCACACAGGACAAAATACTTAGTATTTCCAGTGTGATGTGGTGTGTGAAGAGCTGGGAAAATGTTTGAGGGAGTGAGGGTGCCCAGGTAGTCATCTACCATAACACCATGCTGTATGCAACACCGTGCTCAATGAGGTCAGGGTGTGAGTGAGGCCAGGAAGGCCTTCCACCATGACACATTGCTGTGTGCAGCACACTGCCCAGAGAGGTGTTGATCACTTGATCTGTACTGTGACAACGTCTCTCTAGGTAGAGTGATGTTCAACAAGAATAGTGTTTTTGATGGCATTAGGACTATCGATGGGATTGGAAGTGCTTTTGCCCTTGAGCTACCAGACTGGAACCCAGTAGAACATACTTACGGTTGTCATCGTGATGTGGTGCGAGAAGAGGTGGACGAAAAGTTTGTTCGCGTTAGCAGAGCCAGGTACTAATTTACCATAACACCATGCTGTATGCAGCACCCTGCTCGCTGAGGTCAGGGTGTGAGTGAGCCCATGAAGGCCTTCTACCATGACACTTTGCTGTGGGCATCGCCCTTCCCAGAGAGGTAGTGATCACTTGATCTGTATGGTGAAGTCGTCTCAGCAGGTAGAGTGATACTCACCAAGATTAGTGTTTTGGTGCCCTTCAAACTGGTGATGGGATTGGAAGTGGTTTCTCCTTGAGCGTCCACACTAGAAACCATGAGAATATACTTAGTACGGTCTCCATGTTGTGGTGCTTGTAGAGATGGAAGAAAGTTTTGTGGGTGTTAGGGTGCCCAGGTACTCAACTACCATAACACCATGGTGTATGCAGCACGCTCCCCACTGAGGTTAGGGTGTGAGTGAGCCAGTAAGGCCTTCCATCATAACACATTGCTGTGTGCAGCACCCTTCCCAGAGAGGTGTTGATCACTTGATCTGTACTGTGACAACCTCTCTCTAGGTCGAATGATGTTCAAAAAGAATAGTGTTTTTGGTGGCATTAGGACTATTGACTGGATTGGAAGTGCTTTTGTCCTTGAGGTGTCTGACTTTAACCGACGAGAAAATACTGAACACAGTCGTGATGTGGTGCGTGGAGAGCAGGATGCTATGTTTGAGTCTGTGATGGAGCCCAGGAAGGTCCTCCACCATTATACAACGATCCTTGCAATGCCCAGCCCTGATAGTTGCTGATCACGTGATCTGTATGGTGATGACGTCACTGTAAGTAGAGTGAAGTTCAACCAGACTAGTGTTTTGGTGGCCTGCAGCCTGTTGATGGGATTGGAAGTAAGTTTGCCCTTGAGCTACCAGACTGGAACCAAGGAGAAAAGAGTTACGGTTGTCATCGAGATGTCGTGCGTGAACAGCTGGAAGAAATGTTTGTTCGCGTTAGCACACCCAGGAACTCATCTACCATAACAACATGCTGTATGCAGCACCCTGCTCACTGAGGTCAGGGTGTGAGTGAGGCCAGGAAGGCCTTCCACCGTGACACATTGCTGTGTGCAGCACCCTGCCCAGAGAGGTGTTGATCACTTGATCTGTACTGTGACAACCTCTCTCTAGGTAGAGTGATGTTCACCAAGAATAGTGTTTTTGGTGGCATTAGGACTATCGATGGGATTGGAAGTGCTTTTGCCCTTGTGCTACCAGACTAGAACCCAGTAGAACATACTTACGGTTGTCATCATGATGTGGTGCGAGAAGAGGTGGAAGAAATGTTTGTTCGGGTTAGCACAGCCAGGTACTAATCTACCATAACGCCATGCTGTATGCAGCACCCTGCTCACTGAGGTCAGGGTGTGAGTGAGCCCATGAAGGCCTTCTACCGTGACACTTTGCTGTGGGCATCGCCCTGCCCAGAGAGGTAGTGATCACTTGATCTGTATGGTGAAGACTTCTCAGCAGGTAGAGTGATACTCACCAAGATTAGTGTTTTGGTGCCCTTCAAACTGGTGATGGGATTGGAAGTGGTTTCTCCTTGAGCGTCCACACTAGAAACCATGAGAATATACTTAGTACTGTCTCCATGTTGTGGTGCGTGAAGAGATGGGAGAAAGTTTTGTGGGTGTTAGGGTGCCCAGGTACTCAACTACCATAACACCATGGTGTATGCAGCACGCTCCCCACTGAGGTTAGGGTCTGAGTGAGCCAGTAAGGCCTTCCATCATAACATATTGCTGTGTGCAGTGCCCTGCCCAGAGAGGTATTGATTACTTCATCTTTATGGTTACAAGGTCTCTCTAGGTAGAGTGATGTTCACCAAGAATAGTGTTTTTGGTGGCATTAGGACTATCGATGGGATTGGAAGTGCTTTTGCCCTTGAGCTACCAGACTGGAACCCAGTAGAATATACTTACGGTTGTCATCATGATCTGCTCCGAGAAGAGGTGGAAGAAATGTTTGTTCGCTTTAGCACAGCCAGGTAGTAATCTACCATAACACCATGCTGTATGCAGCACCCTGCTCACTGAGGTCAGTGTGTGAGTGAGGCCACGAGGGCCTTCTACCATGACACTTTGCTGTGGGCATTGCCCTTCCCGGAGAGGTGGTGATCACGTGATCTGTATGGTGATGACGTCACTGTAAGTAGAGTGATGTTCAGCCAGACTAGTGTTTTGGTGGCCTCCAGCCTTTTGATGGGATTGGAAGTAAGTTTGCCCTTGAGCTACCAGACTGGATCCCAGGAGAAAATACATATGGTTGTCATCGTGATGTGGTGCGTGAAGAGCTGGAAGAAATGTTTGTTGGCGTTAGCACACCCAGGAACTCATCTACCATAACACCATGCTGTATGCAGCACCCTGCTCACTGAGGTCAGGGTGTGAGTGAGGCCAGGAAGGCCTTCCACCATGACACATTGCTGTGTGCAGCACCCTGCCCAGAGAGGTGTTGATCACTTGATCTGTATTGTGACAACGTCTCTCTAGGTAGAGTGATGTTCACCAAGAATAGTGTTTTTGGTGGCATTAGGACTATCGATGGGATTGGAAGTGAGTGATAGAATTGGAAGTGCTTTTGTCCTTGAGCTACGTGACTGGAACCGGGGAGAAAATACTTAGCTCAGACAAACTGATGTGGTGCGTTAAGAGCTGAAAGCTATATTTGAGGGTGGAAAGGAGCCTGAGAAGGCCTTCCACCATGACACTTTGCTGTGTGCAGCGTCCTGTCCAGAGAGGTGCTGATCACTTCATCTGTATGGTGGTGCCGTCTCTGTAGGTAGAGTGATGTTCACGAAGACTAGTGTTGTGGTGGCCTTCAGACTGGTGATGGGATAGGAAGTACGTTTGTCCTTGAGCTACCCGACTGGATCCCAGGACAAAATTCTTACTATTCTCATCGTGATGTGGTGCATGAAGAGCTGAAAGAAATGTTTTTGGATGTTAGGGTGCCCAGGTAGTCATCTACCATAGCATCATGCTGTTGGCAGCACCCTCCCCACTTAGGTCAGGGAGTGAGTGAGCCTAGGACGGCCTTCTACCATGAGACATTGCTTTGTGCAGTGCCCTGCCCAGAGAGGTGGTGATCACTTGGTCTGTATGGTGATGCCGTCTCTCTAGGAAGAGTGATGTTCACCAAGATTAGGGTTTTGCTGCCCTTCAGACTGGTGATGGGATTGAAAGTTATTTGTCCTTGAGGTGCCCAGCTGGTACCCAGGAGGGCCTTGGCAAACCCCTGGATGTTATCTGAGGCCTCCTCCATGTGGTTTCAGTGGCCTGCTCCTCACCTGCAACACAATTAGAGGAGAAGAGGTGAAGATACTTCCTATTTGATGAAGGGAGGCCAGATACAAACTAGCTTTCCCTGGGTGCTTGGAGTCATCCTTGTGAACACAGAGTACATGAAGGGTTCCTGCCTGAGGACCGTTTTCAAGGTGAAGGGCAGTGGAGTGTCATCGCCCTGTGTTATGGATAAATCACGGTATCTTTGAACTGATGTGTGTGAGAGAGGAAATCTTCACTTGCGAGTGCATGAAAGACTTCTCAGTTCCTCTCATTTTTGCCATGCTGCATATGCACTGCCCTACCCAAAAAGGTATGCAGTACATCGCCTAAGTATAATATATGGCTTTCTGGGCATATTAATGCACAACAGAAAAGACCACTGTTGTGACTTTGGACCAGCCATGGGAAACTATTGCATTTGTCTTTGAACTACCTGCCTTGAACTCTGGCTGTCCCCCAAGCCACCTGACTCTACCACTCTCTGGCTTCCTCCAGAGGATTTCAAGGATATTTTCCTAACAGTGTGAGCACTGACAGGTTAGAGAAGAATCAGCTTATGCCTAATAGAATAAGTGCTTACCAGGTACAAGCTCATGTTCTCTGATCATCCAGGTTAAGTTAGAACAGTTAGGGGTATCGTCACTGAGTTTTGTATTTAAATTTATGAACAGTTCATTCACATGGTTATGGTTATGTATGTCTTGCATACATTCATGCTGTGGGTGAGAGATATATTTGCTTTATTTAGAGAGTACATGCAGTTCCTTCTCATACAGGCATTCTGTGTGTGGTGAGTTCCCTTTCCAGAAAAGTGGTTATAACTTTTATTGATGTAATAATGTGCATCCCCAGTTGAGTGAT
>JAVSCE010018876.1:0-28837 GCA_032199065.1 Smutsia gigantea
GGGTAAAACCGGGGACGTTGCTTCTTTTTTCCCAGTCTAATTGGTTCTTTCACTACCACGAGGCGGGGTCTCCTGGTGGAACTGCAAAGGCTGTTGCTATAGGTCGCTGTCAGTTGTCAATAAAGGGAAAGAGGGGCGAGGTCTGATTAGGTAGAGAGCGCGCCTGGGCTCCGTTGTCACGTGCGGGAGGCAGGAGAGTCACCTGATTAATGAGACTCAGTCTTCAGAGCCACTTCCGCCCTAACCTAGTTGCCGTGGTAACCGGCCTCCCTCCGAGGGCCGGGACCCCTTAGGCGCTAGCTGGATCGCGTTGTCTGGTCTACAGTTGCAAGCTCCCTGAGCAGGGTTTTCCTGAGTGGCTCCGGTCAACCTGCGGGGATTTGAATAGGAGTATTTTATGGCTCGACAGAAGGCCTCCACGCAGGATGCACTGAGACGAGAAACCTGCCGGGCAGTCCTACCAGTTCTTCCATGATC
Source organism: Smutsia gigantea (assembly GCA_032199065.1). NCBI lineage: Eukaryota > Metazoa > Chordata > Mammalia > Pholidota > Manidae > Smutsia > Smutsia gigantea. The sequence goes on from JAVSCE010018876.1 coordinate 478, forward strand.
AACTCCACCCCACAGGTCGACGCTCCTCCCTTCACTCCCCTTACTGGTCCTCTGACCTACAACGTGTGCCAGGCACCCAGGACGCTGTTTTCACCATAACAAGTGGGTTGCTTATGTTGTCCCTAGAAAGCTTTTGCTACTTTTCTCCTCCTAATGCTTCCTTACCCATCGAATCTCATCTGGGGCTGTATTCCCTTCCAAAAGCCTTCTCTGATCCACTCTGGGACCCTGAATTGGTAACCTTTTCTTTACCATATTCCTGGTTATTCTATTGCATTGTCTTTAAATGAGTTTATAATAACATGCAGCTACACACATACACACACACAAGGCAAAAGGACCTTGTCATTCATCTCTGGGTTCCCAGTACCTGACAGGTAATCTGGGTTGTTTTTTTAAGTGAAGGACCAGCTCAAATGCCACCTCTTCCATGAAGACTTCCTGGATCATAATGAGTGTCTATAACAATTGCTTCTGTAATGAATAGCATTGAGTCATTCTGCAGAATATTGATCTACATTTTTTCCCCTCCTAGACTGAATTTCTCTACCACCTGGAATGATGTAGTTGAAAGAACACAGTGTCTTCGGGTCAGACACAACAGGAATCAGGCACTTTTGGTATCTTGGCTCTGCCACCTTCTAGCTATATGTTCCTGGCAAGCCAATTCCCCTCTCTCAGCTTTAGTTTTTCCATCTGTAAAATAGTAGTAATAGGGTTGCTGTAAGGATTAAATAAGTTAACATATGTAAAGTACCCAGTCCTAGTCCTTGTATATAATAATTGCACTAAAAACATATTTAATTAAAACATACTATCTTTTAAGGGTATTCTGAAGACTGAAGAGGCTTTGGCTCTGACCCCAGAGCTGGCTAACATGAATGTATACACTGTCTCCTATTCTGAAACATTGAGTGGTTCCTCATGGCTAGAGTGTAGGCTGTGTGGTCAGTTGCTTGTCCAGAGGGGAGAAGTTGGGAAATCCCAGATCTCATCAGGTTCCACTCACACAGTGCCAAGATCTGGTGGAATTTCACAGAAAACACTTTTCTGTTTCTAAACTGAATTAGTTTCCTGAAACTGCCGTATCAAATAGCCACAAACCAGGTGGCTTAAAACAATGGAAATTTGTTCCTTTGCAGTTCTAGAGGCTAGAAGCCCAAAACGAAGGTGTCCCACTCTCCCAGAAAGCTCTAAGGGAGATCCTTCCTTGTCTCTCTCATCTTCTGGTGGCTCCAGGTATTCCTTGGCTTGTGGCTACATAACTTCCAATCTCTGCTTCAGAGACTGGGGAAGTCCAGTCTCTGGCCTTCTCTTCTTCCTGTGTCTTCTCTTCTTTTTCTTACAAGAACACTTGTTTTTGAATTTAGGGCACACCCAGATAATCCAGATCTCATTTTGCGATTGTTAATTACAAAGACCCTTTTTCCAAATAGGTGATATTCACGGCAGGTTGGACTCATTCAACACACAACACAAGTTAAGAAAATGGACCGTATCAAGACAGAACACAGAATCACTTCTTCCTCCTTTGGGGGGGTCAGCTCCGAATATTAGCTAATTTTATTACTTCATTTACTGAACAAATGTTCATTGAGGGCTTCTCTGTATCAAGCCCTTTGTTAGGGACTGGGAAATCAGACTCAGACTCATCCCTAGAAGAGCTGCCCTCCCTTGAGGGAAGTCCAGTAAGAAAACAAAGAGTGATAATCCAGTTGCTCAGTGCTGGTTTTGAGGGAAGTCCAGGGGCTGTAGGAGCCAAATAACAGAGTCACATTTCACAGTAGGAGTGACACTTAAACTGTGTATTGAAGGATCAATAAGAGTTCACCAGCCAGAGGGAAAAAAGGATACCCAGCAGAGAGAGAGCAGGCTTCATTCTTTCCACAAGCCTTTACAGAGGTTCACACAGGCTTTGCAGGCTGTGCAGGGTAGGGCACTAGAAATGCAGAAATGGAGACCTCAAGTAAACAGCCCTTCTCAAACTCTTCCACTCACATGCCACAAACACTAGCAGAGCTGGTATGCTTATGCCTAGGGACATGGAAGAGAACTGAAATAGCTTGCTGCTTGCAAAATTCAATGCATGTAAAGTACTTATCACAGTGCCATGGGTATACTAAGTGTTCAGTAAATGCTACCATTATTTTTATATGTCCTATTTCATTCTAAAAATTCTTGTATTATTTTAGATGCTATTCCATAATATGGTTATATTTGTTTTAACATAAAAATGCTATAGAATTAAATTACTATACTATTTATACTATAGAATTAAATTACTATATTTATACTATAATATAAAAATATTTTAATCAGTTAGAATTAATTACTGTAATATTTATAATAAACTATAATTGCATTTCTAATAATATTTATAATAGATAAATATCTATTCCATAATATGGCTGTATTTGTTAACATAAAAATATTTTAATCACTTAGAATTAAATTACTATATATTTATAAAAATTATTGTAATAATATAAATTACTAAAGTATTATTACTATAATATTTATTGCTAGATACCCCCTCAAGAACATGAATCTAAGTTTAACGAGCATGGTTTCTAAGGTGGTCAACTACAATATACATGCAATGATAGAAGAAAGGTCAAGGTCAAGTGGTAAAGGAGTGGCCCCACACTACAGGGGCTTGTGGGCAAGGTCAGAGCAGGCTTCACTAAAGTCTTAAAGAATAATTAGGAGTTTGATAAGTGAACAACTATCTGTGGGGTTATCATAGGGGGTTAGATCTGTTTGGTTCAGGAATGGCTGGTGTCCTAACAACTAACTAGTACCATTGAAATCAAACAACCAGTTTGCACAGCCAAAAGCTAAGCATAACCCAATCCATTTTGCCTCCTTTTCTTCCTCTCTCCTTATTCTTTAGATCTCACAGGCATGATGCATTAGGTAAATAAGAGCAAAATAGGCCAGATTGGTCTTTTAATGTCTCAAACTTAAATTAAATCTACCCCCTTCCATTCAACAGTCAAACATCCATCAGACATTTCCCAGGTGCCCAGCCTGGACAGTACATTTACAGAAATGATGCAGATAGGGTGCAGATAGGACTGCAAGGAGCTTACAGATCATTTCAGAACAAAGTGGTAAGAGCAGTCATTGCAATGATACATAAAGTATAATGAAAGCACAATAAAGGAAGTTGCTAACTGCAGTGTGTTGTGCAAGAGAGCTTTCTAGAAGAAAGCAAATAGGCAGAAGGAACAGCATCAGCAAAGACACCAAGGCAGAGGACATGGCATTAGCATAGTTTAACATAGTTGAAACAATGATGGCATGAGGGAGAAACAGGCAAAGAGGCTGGAAGAGGAAAATGGGGCCAGGTGAGAAGAACCTGACTACCAGGCTGAAGAACTTGGGCTTAGGCAACAGGAAGTAATTCAGAAAAATCCTCAGGCATCCCTGGAGATGCAGCTTTGAAGGAGCATGATTAGGAGAGCAAGACTCTTGCAGAAGGCCAGAGGAGAATTGTAAAGCAAAGAGGCAGTTCCCTAAAGAGCCTGCACACACCCAACAAACCTGAAAGGCAGGTCCCTGAGCAGCATTTCTCCTCCTTTCTCATCCCTTCAAGGTCACTTTCTTGAAAAAGGCTTCCTAGATCTGAGCTAATTGCTACCTCCTCTGCGCTCCCATCACAGCTGCCTGATCTGCCTGATCTCTCTTTAGTACATGTATCCATGTGCCTAGTCATATACTAAGTGGTTTATGTTTGTCTTGCCCCCTTTACTATAAATTCTTGCTTTTGAATTCATTCTGAATCCCCAGCCTCCTGACACAGAAGACAGGCTCCATAAGCCTCAATGAGCAACTGTGTGACTGAATAAAATCAGTGAATGAATGGATGAATGCTCCAGTAATAGAATGGATGACGTGGAGTCTCCATACGTCTCCTACTGGCCACAGCCCCAGAGAGAGGAAATGAACTTATCCAAGGTCACACTGAGCTTGTAGCAAATCTGAGATAAAGACTCAGGCTCCTTGTCCCCAAGACCAGTACTCCTTCCTTAATTCCAGTGATTTTCACACTGTCACAGACTATAAATGTGCCAATGTGAGCACATGAGTTTGTGAATGTATGGGCCAACCAGAGTGAAACACATGGATACAAGCACATCTAACTCAAGGGGCTGGTTAGAGTCATCCAGTAAAAAGATCCTTGGGAACTCACTTTTACAATGAGGGGTGAAGGATGAGTAGGAGTTAATTGGACAAAGGAGGCTAATGAGAACAAGAGGAGCAATTTAAGCAGAAGGAACAGCATGAAGACGCAGCACAGAGCATTGAAGGAGCTAAATGAGTAGAGAGGCAACCAGGACAGAGAAGGAGAAGGGGTGAAAGGGAGGGAGGGGAGTAAGAAGAGGGGAACACTTTCTGAAAAGAGTTGATATTTCAAGACTAAAATCAAAGACCTGCAATTTCGTTTACATTTTAGTGTTGCTTTTATTTGTAATTTCATGTGGTAGAAGCAGCATTATCTTTTCAGTACGTAGAGCTTCTGAGGTTTTGTTCAGACCTGATGGTGCAGGATGAACCTGGAAATTCTGGCGGGGGCCAGATCCTGCCAGGTGTTGTAGCCCCAGTGAAGTTTTGACTTTGAGATACACAGACAACAACTGAAGGATTTAAGCAGAGGAATGACATGATCCGATTTACATTTTAGAAAAGTCACTCTGGCTGCTATGTCAAGAGCAGATTCAAGGATGGGGGGAGTCGTGAAAATGGTAACAATAAATTGTGACATTCCTTCGTAGAGTTAGAGGACATTTAGAACAAAAGAACATGGCTGTGTTCCTGGGAATAAAGGGGCTCAAAAGATGCCTGATTTTCCTTTTTCCCTCCCCGACGCAGGCATGGCTGCACAGGGAATGACAATGAGCATCCCAGATGTAAAGTGGTGTGACTGAAAGAGCTCCAAGGCAGGCAGCAGATCTGTCTGCGTCCACAGATATTGGCCGCATGATTTTAGGCAAACTGATTCCTGTCCCTGACAGATTTCTCTGGGGGCTAGAAAGAACTAACATTTGCTCAGTGCTTTATGTACATTGCTGCGGTCCATCCCCACAGGATCCTTTGCAATAGGCATTACTGCCCACTTCTGCAGAAAGCCTAAAAAGCTGGGAAAATGGAAATGAGCTGCCCAAAGTCACATGGTTCTTAGTGGCGGATTGACTTGTGAATTTAGGTCTCTTGCTCCCTGGGCCAGGGCTCTGTCCCTCAGACTACACATCCTACATTAATTAAAATATACTATTTAAGGACTAAATTTCACCAAAAGAATGAATATTTCACTCCCATCAACAGCAATGATGTAAAATTTCCAAAGGATAAAATTTTCTATCCATTCTTTCTCTTTCTCTGCCTAAATAATATAGTTCAAAAGCCCTAAGGGTGGGGCTGAGGATAAGATCGGCAAAAACATGGTGGGAGGGGGGTATGGTAGCCCAGAACAAGGTGTGATGGCCCAGAGCAGGGAGTCAGAGCCAGAGCAAGGTAAGCATGTTGCCCACACAGGGCCTGAAGTGGATAAAGGGGGAGGAGACCCTGGCACAAGATGGGAACAAATCTGAGCAGGTGACTAGGATGTCCAAGTGGGAGGACTGCCTGGAACAAAGTGTCAGAGTCCAAGCAGGACAGAGAGAGAACTGGCTTCATAATCTGTGGTGCCCAGTGCAAAATAAAAACAAGGAATCTCTTGTTTAAAAATGGTTAAGACAAGTAGTGATCCTATAGCATCTTACTACACTGATGGACAGTGACTGTGATGGGGTATGTGGTGGGGACTTGATAATAGGGGAAGTCTAGTAACCATAATATTGCTCATGTAACTGTACATTAATAATAGCAAAATAAAAAAATTAAAAATTAAAATGATTAAGAATCCTATCAGCATGAAATAAGTAGGTTGCATCCCAGGAAGCCCTAGTGAGGAGAGCTTAAGTACTGGGGCATGGATGGAGGACAATGTCAGCAGTGGGAGACTGGTTACTGTGGAGACAAGCACTATGCTCTTGTAACCTTTTGTTTCAGAATGACCGTGCACCCACATGACCCCACATGGCGGTGTGCTAGGTGTATGGTATGCTGAGGGCCTGGGACTGGCCAAATCCAGGCCTGCCTTATAAGAATATAATACTTTATCCTCCATTTACCCCATGGTCCCAAGCAAATAAGGCCGGTGAAAATCATGTCTGGACTTGCCTCACCTTATCTCTAAACATTTCGCCCCGCCCCTTAAGATCCAATCACCAACGGCCAGATGGTTGCCCCACCCCTTACGATCCAATCACCAACATCCCCATAGCAGAACATACCCTATCCCTACTCCTTAGAAATGCGCTTCCTCACTCACGAGCTGCTGCTCTCTGCTCAGAGACAGCCATTCTCTCTTTCAGCCATTAAAATCTCTTGCGTGGGCCCATGTCTCCTGAGTTGTGCTGGGGTAAGGAGGGTCGCGGTGAGACACCCTTTCATTGGTGCCGTGACTCGGATGAGGTTCTCCCATTGACTTTGCTCTTCCTCCGGGAATCTGAGCTGCTTTGGGAACTCTCACTGCCTGATCCTCCTCCGTGGGTTCACCATCCATTTTCCCGGTTGCTTGTCTTCTCACCCAACACCAGCCTTCCATTTGGCAAGTCTCCCCCTCATAGTCGACTTAAATGTCCCTTTGGAACCTGGGAAGTGACCGTTGAGTGTCCGGCACCCCCAAGGGCTCCTCTGGGACAGGGGCACCCCAACCACGACTTTCAGAGTCACGGTTGATCCCCATAGTTGACCTTTCCTCGCCTTCTACCTTTTCCCAAGGTGAGAATCTCTACCCCTTGGGGTTTGATATCCTCATCTAACAAAATCCTGGTACCAGGTATCAAACCTCCTCGGCGTTTTTGCCTCAACCGCTCGGTTAGAGGTGGTGATGACCCCCTAACTGTGTCTAGTCTTCTCCGCGACCTTCTCAATCTCTCTGGGATGCCTCAGCGACTTGTGGACGGTCTCATTCTCAACATGGGATCTGGCCCCTCCATTCCCGCAGATTCACCGCTAGGGTGCTTCCTCAATAATCTGAAACCCCTCCCCCTCACTCCAGACCTCAAACCTTTTAAGCTTATTTGCTACTGTAATGAGATCTGGCCACAATATTCCTTGGATACCCAGTCTAAATGGCCTCCCAATGACTCTAGATCCTAAAATTCTCCGCGACTTACACAACTTCTGTGAGCACACAGGCAAATGGAAAGAGATCCCATATATCCAGGCTTTCACCTACCTCCGAACCAAGCCTTCTCTGTCTCCCCTGCAATCCTGAACACCTACTACTCGCCTTAAAGTCCTCACCCTCCAACAAACCAAATCTCACCACCTCCTCTGACTTTGACCCCGCCAATGAACCCCCACCCTACCGACCCCAAATCCCCACGGCACCTCCTCCTTCTCCTCCCCCTCCTCAACCACCCAGTCTGCCCAGTGCCACCGCAGAAACTGCCCAGCCTCCTCCCCCTCAACCCCTGCCAAGTCTCCCACCACAAGCTCCCATCAGCAGCAGGGCAACAACCCCACCTCCTCAAAAGCAACCAGTTTCCCTCCCATTCCGAGATCCCCTACCAAGTCCTCTAGTCACTCGCTCTTGAACCCAGATCCTAGCCCCACTACAGGAAGTAGCCAGTATGGAGGGCGTCGTCTGGGTCCATGTCCCTTTCTCTCTCTCCGACCTATCTCAAATTGAGAAAAGATCAGGCTCTTTCACTTCCAACCCAGCTACTTACATAAAAGAGTTCCAGTACCTAACTCAGTCATATGGTCTTACCTTTCATGATATTCACATGATCCTATCCAACACACTTTTGCCTGAGGAGCATAAGCGAGTCTGGGAACAGGCTAGAACTCATGCCAATGAGGTTCACCAAACTACTCCAGCCCATCCAGTAGGTGCTGAGGCAGGCAGTTCCTGACCGAGACCCTAATTGGGACTATAATACAGCAGGGGTAGTCACCAGCCGAGAGCAATTCATTACCTGCCTCATGGAGGGTCTCAGGAAGTCAGCCAATAAAGCCATTAACTATGAGAAACTCCAAGAAGTTATTCAGGATAAAACTGAGAATCCCTCTATGTTCCTAGACCGCCTCACCAAAGCTCTTTTACAATATACCAACCTAGACCCTGAGACCCCAGATGGGAGACAATTATTAATGACCTACTTCTTCACCCAGAGTTTCCCCGACATTAAGGCTAAACTTAGACATACAGAGAAGGGACCCATAACTCCTCAGGCAGAAGTCCTGGCAGTGGCCTTCAAAGTATATAATGGAAGAGATGAAAAGGCCCATAAACAAAAATATCAAATGCTGGCTAAGGCCTTTCAACCTACACCAACCACTGGTGCTCGGATATCCTCACTTCCTAAGAAGCAGCCAGGAGGACCCCCTGGTCCGTGCTTCAAATGTGGTCAAACGGGTCATTGGGCTAGAGCCTGCCCAAATCTCCGGAAGCCCCCCGTCCATGCCCTAAGTGCAATCAGGAGGGACACTGGGCTGTTGACTGTCCTCGCACACTGAGAGGTGCCAGGCCATCCAGCTCTAACACTCCACACATAGACCTTCTGGGTCTGGCAACTGATGATTGAGGGGGCCCGGGACTCCTCCACCTGATCACTACCATCACTGTACAGGAGCCCAGGGTAACCACTGTGGTAGCAGGTAGGCCCATCTCTTTCCTTTTGGACACCAGGGCCACCTACTCAGTCCTGAAGGAGTTTTGGGGACCTACCTCCCTCTCACAGTCCTCTATAGTCGGGGTAGAGGGGACACCTTATCAACCTTTACAAACTCCCATGCTTCACTGCATCTTTAGAGGCATTGCCCCCTCTCACTCCTTTTTGGTGATTCCCCATTGTCCCATCCCCCTTATGGGAAGAGACCTATTACACAAGGTTGGAGCTTCCATTACTTTCGCTCCCGGACCATGTGTCAACCCCGAATCGCCTTCAATCCCACTTTTACTCGCCCTCCAACCCGTTGCAAACCCACCTCCCTCTCCTTTTCCTCTGCCACCCCATCTGGTCTACCCTGTAGTCTGGGATACCCTCACCCCCTCTATCACCACATGTTCCCCAGTAATTATCAGACTTAAAGACCTCGCACCTCTTTTCCCTCTCAACCTCAGTACCCACTGCCCCTCAAGAGTTTACTGGGCCTGCAGCCAATTATCCAAGAATTTTTATACAAATGGCTACTATGACAAGCCAATTCCCCTTTCAATACTCCTATACTGGCAGTTTAAAAGCCTAATAGTTCTTACAGGCTTGTCCAGGACCTAAGAGTAATTAATGCAGCCATTGTTCCCATCCATCCTGTAGTCCCTAACCCCTATACTTTATTGTCTACCATTCCTGCTTCCACCACTCACTTTTCTGTCCTTGACCTCAAAGATGCATTCTTCACAACCCCTCTCCATCCCGACTCTCAAGATCTATTTGCTTTCACCTGGACCAATCCTGCCACCCAGACACTTCTACTCAATTGACCTGGAAAGTCCTTCCCCAAGGCTTTAGAGATAGTCCCCACCTTTTTGGACAAGCTCTAGCACAAGACCTCAAATCCCTTACTCTCTCGAGCTCCACCATCCTTCAATATGTAGATGATCTTCTCCTGTGCAGTCCCTCCCTACAAACCTCTCAACAGGATACTATTCTCCTTTTAAACTTTCTCTCAGCAGCTATCGGGTTTCACTCTCCAAAGTTCAGCTGTCCGCCGCTCAGGTCACTGACCTGGGAGTCCAGGTCTCTCCGGGCTACAAGGCCATTACCATAGACAGGAAAAAACTTCTCCAAACCATGCCCATTCCAAACAACAAAGATGAAATTCTCTCCTTCCTGGGTCTTGCTGGGTTCCTTTGTTCATGGATCCCCAACTTTTCACTCCTGGCTGCCCCCCTATATGAAGCATCCCGAGGACCTCTCACTGAGTCCCTCTTGATGCCCATAGCTAAGCCCTTTTATAAACTCCAGCTAGCCCTTCTACAGGCTCCCGCTCTGGACTTGCCTGATCTCACACGCCCCTTTTCTCTATATGTCTCAGAAAGGCAGGGCTTCACCCTGGAAGTTTTAGGACATATGTTAGGACCCTCCTTTGCCCCAGATGCCTACCTTTCCAAAAACTAGATCCTACTATTCAAGATGGGCTCTTTGCCTGCAAGCCCTAGCAGCAGCTGCCATCCTCATTCAAGAATCCAAAAAACTCATCTTCGGGTCACCCACAACTGTTCTCTCCCCTCATCATCTTTCTGAACTCCTTACCTACAAAGGCCTGCAGACTCTTTCCCCCTGCTGGATTCTATCACTTCAGGTTGCCCTAGTTGAGGACACCTCCCTCAATTTCAAAACCTGTCCTCCCCTTAATCCCTCCACCCTTCTTCCATTACCTTCTAATCCACAGGCAGGATCACAACCCCCCTTCCATAACTGCTTACCAACTCTAGATGAACTCCTACCCTGTCCCTCCCACACTCAGGAGGGCGCCCTTCCTCAGGCCACATACACCTGGTTTACTGATGGCAGTTCCTTTATCCATGAGGGTGTTCAACGGCCAGGATATGCCATTGTCTCTCTGGACAAAACTATTGAGGCAAAGCCCTTACCTCCTAACAGTACAAACCAACAAGCAGAACTGATCACCCTTACCCGTGCCTTCACTTTAGCGCAGGGGTCCTCTCTTATTATCTGTACTAATTCTAAATATGCTTTCCATATCCTACTGTCCCACACAGCAATCTGGAAAGAACGGGGACTCCTCAACACCAAGGGCAGCTCTATCGCCAACGCCAAACACATCAGACCACCGATAGAAGCCTCACATCTCCCAACAGCCATAGGCCTAGTACATTACCGCTACCATCAGTCAGACCAGTCATCCATCTCCCTTGGTAACAACAGGGCAGATGAGGCAGCCTGAAAAACAGCATTAGCCATTGTAATAGGTGCCCTCGTTCCAGGCCCTAAAAAACCCGTTTCCACAACTACAGCCTGCCTTCCACTGAGGCCATACTCTCCTACTTACATCACTTATTCCACCCTAACCTCCAATCTTTACAACTCTTTCTTAAAACTTACCTACCTCTTTCTCATTAAGAGACTGCCTTCCTCAAAACGCTCACCACTTCATGCGAGATCTGTCAAAAAGTCAATCCCAACTCACCTTTCCGACCACCCACCTTTCCTACCCGTCAAACACAAGGGCTCATTCCCGGGACTGATTGGCAGCTCAACTTTACTCACATGCCTCCAGTAAAATGCCACCAGTATCTTTTAGTACTGGTGGACACATTTTTGGAATGGGTTGAGGCCTTCCCCACAACTAACAAACGAGCCCAGACTGTTTCCAACGTCCTACTGTCTGAAATTATCCCACGCTTTGGAATACTTACTTCCTTACAATCACACAATGGCCCCGAGTTTATCTCTTAAATCTCCCAAGCAACCACTAAAGCCCTTAATATTCCATGGCATTTTCACATCCCCTATCACCCACAATCCTCAGGTAAAATGGAAAGAACCGATAGAACCCTCAAATCTATTCTACTAAATTATCCCTGGAGCTCTACCTTGACTGGATAAAACTCCTCCCCTTGGCCCTACTTCAACTCTGGGCCTTACCAAAAAAACCTGCTACACTTTCTCCTTTTGAACTCATGTATGGCTGCCCCGTGCTTCCTTCTGGTCTCAACTCCAAACCTCCTATCCTTCCTCCTCATCTTATCAACCTTTTACTTCAACACATTCGCTCTCTACTCTGGTCCCACACTGACCTCTATATACAAAACCTCAAGACCCCACTTCTCCTACTTTCTATCACCCAGGAGACTCTGTGCTCCTGTCCCCACCACACGAAGCGACACCATCCCTAACTCCAAAATGGCAAGGACCATACACGGTAATCCTTTCCATGCCAACTGCAGTTAAACTCCAGGGTCTTCCCTATTGGATACACAACTCCCACCTTAAACCGTTTGTCTCACCTTATTCCCTCCCTCCAAATCTCCCACAGGTTCCTACTCCTCCACCCTGACGGGACCTCTTACTCTCCACATTTCACAATGCTCATCTCCATTTCCACTCATCACTGAAGAACTTTCCACCAGCACGGAGTCCTAAGACCTCCCTTACAATCACCATGCGTCATGCTTCAGGATTGTTAACCCTGGTCTCAACACTTATTCTCTCACCAGACCTATCTTCCCCAACACCAGCCCTTTCCTCTCTTTCAAACTGCCCAAAAGATTGCACCATCAAGGATTCCCCTTGCCCTACAGGTTGCTTTTCTGCCTACACATATGTCCCCAAAGAATGCTATAATTCAGCCACCCTATGTAAACATAGCAATCGGAAATACTGGACAGAGAAATCCAACCGTAAGGCTAGGATAAGCCAGTGCCCTGGGGAACTAGGGGAAATAGTGCTTCTTCCTGCAGTTATTGTTGGAACTTCTTTACCTATGCAGGCATGTCAGATGGGGGTGGAGTACAGGATCAAGCCCGTCGGGAATATGTCTTTACAGTATTGCCCCAAATACTTCACAACATGTTTAATCCCATCAGGCATCCCCTCAATCTGTTAGTCAGATGGGAACCCATACCTAAAGACCGTCTCCTAACTCAAATAGTCAATACTACCCATCACTTACTGAACCTTACCAATCTCTCTCTGGCTCAGGGGTGCTGGATGTGTTTAAAAGCAGGCTTCTCTCATTTAATAGCTACTTCTACAATTCAACAGTTCAATACAGCTCAATGAGACTTCCCCAGACCTGGCCCATGTCTCACCCAAGCTTTCTAGAGTTCCCCTTCTTCAGTTCCTCAATGGGAAACACCTCTGTAGAATTACAGAAAGAACAGTGTAGACAAATTCTCACCTACTCACCATCCACAAAGGCTCACTGTCCACCAGTCCCTGAAACCTCTCTCCTGTGTGGGACAACTGTCTATTGCTGCCTTCCCCCTGGATGGAGAGGCACATGCACTTTGGTCCTCTTGTTTCCATCCATAGACATTGTCTCAAGGGACAAGGAAGTCCCTGTATCCTTAATGGGCAATGTAAGACCCCAACCCAAACATGCTATTCAATTTATTCCCCTACTAGCCACCTTAGGGGTCACAGCAGGCATAGCCACCGGAACTGCTGGAATAACCACATCCATTACTTATTATCAACAACTCTCTAATCAACTAATAGGGGATATTCAACAAGTAGCTGAATCCATATTAACCTTTCAAACCCAACTGGATTCTCTAGCTACTGTAGTCCTCCAGAATCGCTGTGGATTAGATCTCCTAATGGTGGGAAAAGGGGGACTCTGCCTATATCTGCAGGAAGAATGCTGCTTTTATGTTAACCAGTCCAGAATAGTAAAAAACAAAATCAAACAATTACAGGAAGACTTGGAAAAGAGAAGACAACAGCTAGCCCAAAACACCTCTTGGTCTATCCCTAGTCAACTATGGCAAATCTTCCTCCCATTTGCTACTCCCCTTCTCCTAATCCTTCTGATCCTGCTCATAGCCCCTTGTCTTATTAATTGCACTCAAAAAACACTCCACTCCCAAATGCAAAAAATTTCTAACCAGACCTTTAACCAGCTTATATTACAGGATTACCAACCCCTCTCCAAAGACATGATTCTTATTAAACCTGGAACATGCCGTCGCCACGGCAGACCAAGGGCTCATCCAAGGACCACTCCCCCATCAATACAAAAATGAACTTCACTGCCCCTAATCAGCAGGAAGCAGTTACCGAAGACTGACCTTCACCCCTTCCCCAAGTCCTCTACAACTTATAAAACAGAAAAGGAAGGAATATAAGAACGTAATACTTTATCCTCCATTTACCACATGGCCCCAAGCACATGGGCCAGTGAAAATCATGTCTGGACTTGCCTCACCTTATCTCTAAACATTTCACCCCGCCCCTTAAGATCTAATCACCAATGGCCAGATGGTTGCCCCACCCCTTATGATCCAGTCACCAACGTCCCCATAGTAGAACACACCCTATCCCTACTCCTTAAAAATGAGCTTCCTCACCCACGAGCTGCTGCTCTCTGCTCAGAGGCAGACATTCTCCCTTTCAGCCATTAAAATCTCTTGCGTGGGCCCGTGTCTCCTGAGTCATGCTGGGGTAAGGAGGGTGGCAGCGAGATACCCTTTCATGCCTTCCCTACAGAAACATCTTATCGGGAGCCAGACTCCTCTGGGGAAAGTTTTGTTCTTTGGGGTACTGGTCACACAAGCATGATCTCTTCTAGCAAAGCATGTAGTCTCTGTCCTCTCGTCCCTGGCACATACCTGGTATTCATCTCCCCGCCCCGTATAAGCAGTTCCCTCCCTGCCCAACGCAGCGGTGAGCAACCTTGTCCAGCCGACCACTCCTGGACTCCCTGTGCAGAAGTCCCCAAAAGCCCTCTTGTCTCATCGGGCGTCTCTGTGTCTTTTCTTCAGTCTCTCAAGCGCTTTCCCATCACAGCTCACCCAGTTTGGCGTGCGATAGGCCTTGGGACCACAGTTACTTACAGAGGGATTGTCAAGTAAATAAATATGTAAGGATAATGGGAGCCAGTTTTCTCAGAGAAAGGTGTTACAAATACAGGAAGAGAGAATCAAGTCGAACCCTGTGGTTTTTGTTGGGCAGTCTGATTTGGGGGAATCTCCTTGCTCACTAGGTGAGACCTCAACTTGGAAAGGGTTCTTGTCTTTGATCAAGAAAGAATTCATGAGCAGGTCTAGCAGGTACTAGCAAAGAGTAGGTTATAAAAAAAGTACACACTCAAGGAGAGAGGGCAGGCATGCTCCATAGAGATGAGCACCATGGTGGGGTTGGGTTGGGTGGTCTTATAGGTGGAGTTGAAGCAGAGGGTGGATATTCATAAGGATGGGTGGGATTTTCTTGGAATAGGGAGGAAATTTCCAAGAAATAGGGTGATGCCCTCTTTTTCTCTTTAGATGGTCTGCCTCACAACTGTCATGGTACCAAGGGGTGTGACTTTTAGTATGTTAATGAGCATAAAATGTATTTGGAGGTGAAGTCAGGGTCAATTTCTCCTCGATGTTGGAACCAGTTTTGACAGACCTGTTATCTATACCCTCACTTCCCACACACAAAAAAATTTACACAAAATATTTAGAATATAAACAAGCATCTAATTGAGTGTAAACACCAGCCAAAGTCCCCCTCCCTGCTCATGCCTGGCTATATACCTACTATAACATGGTGATAGACCCAAATTGCCCAGATGTTGGATTCTAAATACCATCTTCTACTAAGAGGAACCAAGATTCTTTGAAGAATTGGCTGATTCCCAGAATTAGGTCAGAAAACATACAAGATGATTCTAGGACAGCTAGTTGTGCCATAAATAAGAACTACTGGGAAAAAAAATAGAGAGATGACAGGTCGAAAAGACATAGCCAGATCAAAAAGGCTCCCATTAGCCAAATCTGAGGCAGTTTGAGCATCAACATAATGATAACGTTTATAGCCCATTGAATAAAATAGAGATCCATAAATCTTTACTGATATAAATAGTAAACTAAGTGCTTTATAAGGAAAAAGATATTTACATAGTCTCAAAGTATAGGAAAAGAGTGACTTTACAGTGTAAAAGCCTGGCAGTCACCACCTTAAACAAGGGATCAAAGTGAACATCACCCAATAGGACAAATTGAAATCCTGCACCACCTGATAGGATGCGGTGAGAAGAGCCCATCATCACCTCTGTGATATTTGTGCCAAAATGATAATCCAAATCAATCATAAGGGAAGACTAAACAAAACTAAACTTAATGGTGTTCTACAGAATATCTGGACTGTAATCTTCAAGACTGTCAAGATCACAATAGTTAGGGAGAGACTGGAGACTGTTTCAGATAAAAGGAGGGTGATAATGTGATTTACAATAAGAAATATATATTTGGCCTTCATTCACTGTTCCTGGCTCCTAACTCCTAAAACTCTTGTGATTTCCTATGTAAGATCCATAGGGGCATCTTTTATTATAATATTAAGTTTTGCCCTCAGTTCCAGAAATAGCTTCAGAGCAATAAAAGTGAAATGGATGTTTTTATTGTCATGACAAGTCCCTTTCAACCACACCTGAGTTTATGTTATGAATGACTTTGGAAAGCCTCAAAGATAATGTAAGGATGGGAGCTGGTGGCTAAGGAAACCAACCCTGATTACAGGGTTGGAACTCTCAGCCACACCCCCAAACTCCCCTTGAGCTGGGATTTGAAAGCAGTTTAACTCAAATGTTATTAATCCTACATTTTCCTGCCTCTAATAAAAGAGTGTTACAGCATGTATTTTAGATTTTATTTATACAGTGAAGTCATATTTATTTTCAAAGCACATTTTTTATTATATGCATTAAATTAAAAAATATATCATTCACATTTAATTAGAGGAAAAATATTTTGTATCAGTTTTCATCAAAAGTAATTAGAAATATCAAAAATCTTTTGATTTTAGAAATGAGAAAGGGAACTTTTAAAAGATATGCCAATGTAATTTAATGTTATATAAAAAATGTAGGTGATAAAATTGTGCATATGCATGATAAAAATATTACAGGAAAATCATAAACCAAAACTCCCTACGCAGTTAGTAGTGAAAAATACCTTGAGAAAGAGTTTACAAAGGAAGTGAAACAGGGTTATGGAAAAGAAGTTTGGAATATATATATGGGACAGAGGTTTGTTATAAAAGTTGTGGTTGAAGCCAAGGGGCAGGAGAAATTCCTATTTTTCTCTTTCTAGTGATCCTGTTATAACCCAGTGAATGGGAATTTCTTCCACCCTCTCAGAAGTATTTGGAGAAAGTGCCCTACAAACTTGCAGTTCATCCCATGTAAGACAATATTTTATTGATGATAAGACCAAACTCTGCTACCCACTGGTAAATCTCTATTAGTTGATATAAATGTATTGAAGGTCACTGTTTGTATTAGTTTAAGCCATAAACTGGCTTGTTTAAAACAACTGAAATTTATTCTCTCACAGTCCTGGATGCCAGAAGTCCAAAATCAAGGTGCTGGGAAGGATGTGCTCCCTCAAAAACTCTAAGGGAAAGTCTCCCCTTGCCTCTCAGTTTCTGATGCTCCCTGGTTTGTGGCAGGGTGAATCTAATCTCTGCCACCTGCACGTGGCCCTCTGCCCTTTTCCCTGTGTTTTTTTTTTTCTCTTAGAAGGATACTTGTCATTGGATTTAGGGCCCACCCAGATAAATCCAGGGTTATTTAACCTGGAGATCCTTAACTTAATTGTATCTGCAAAAACCCTTTTCCAAATAAAGTCAAATTCACAGGTCCCAGGGATTAGGATATACAGATTTGACTTTGTGGGGCATTATTCAACCCTCTATATCATTCCTATGTGTAGCCTGTCCCTCTTTTTTCTCAGGCCATCTGTCTAAAAGGTTGGTATTAATCTGAACTAGGTTGTTTTAAATTAAGATGTTCATTATATTCTCTAGGGTAGTCACTAAGAGAATAACATAAAAACATGTGGTAAAATAAACAAGAGAATTAAAATAGTATATTAAAAAATACATTGAAACAGGGACCATGGGCTTAGACAGAGTAGGGTAAGGGCCTCTGGAAAAAGCAAGGCAGGATATTTACAGACAAAGCAAGGTAACAATGTAAAGTCCCTATCGAAACTCTGTGTTCAGCATTATGTAAAGTCAAAGTCACACTAACTCTCTAGGGTAAAGACCAGACTAGGAATATAGACATCTTCAGTGAAATCAGTTAAAGGTCAAAAGTCCGGGAGCAACTTCACCTGGAATGTTTCAGTGTTCCACAAGGGTATCTCAGCATAACCCATGACTTCACTGTAAACAGACCTAGCGAACAGACAATAACCCAGCCCACCTTGAGGGCAGGGCAGGTGGTACAAGTCCATACCCTAAGCCCTCAATTTCCAAAAATTCTCAACTGCCTATAAATCCCTTAGACAACGCACCACCCTGGGCTCTCTTGTCCCCTCCTGGCATGAGCCAGGAGCTCTGTCTGTCCTCTCACTTTATTTCTAAACAAAAGCCTCTGCCCTGGCTCTCCTACCTTGAGTGTTTGCTAAGTTCATTCTTAGACTCCACAAACGAGAACCCTGGCATCATCTTTGGGGGCTCATCCAGGATAGCCTCGGAGGTGAGTATCGGCATCCAAGCCTGCCTTTTCTTTCCCTGTCCTTACAGAAGGAAGCCGTCCATGGCACACAACATCGGGTGCTCGTCAGCCACTTAAATGGGACTAGTATCCCGGCTGCCGATCTCAAAGCCTCGAGCGACAGGTTCCCCTGCGTCTCCCTCAGTGGATCCCCCGTCTCCCTTGGGAGGTGGGAAAGTCACCTGAGTGGAGGCCAGGATTCCCTTTCAGGGGCATCTCCTTGGATGCGAGGGACTGAGGAAAGCCATGGGCAACCGTGAGAGTCTAGGCTGAGGCTACACTTCAGTGGCTTCTCAAAGGTCCGTGTGTCTGGAATCAGACCCCGACAGCCCGACTGGGTATCCCTGAGGAGAGTCTCTGTGTCTCTCTGACTTCCAGCCTGCTTTTCCAGGCCGCCCTGGCCTCTAGGTGAGGCAAGGATGCTCTTTACTTCCTTTATACGCTTCATGTGTGCCTCTAACTTCGTCAGTTTCATAGAACCCGATGCTCACCCCACAAGGTAGGAGATCCATGCTTTGCCCTTATTCCTGACTAAATGCTGTACTTTTTATCTCATAAAATGTGTCTGGGCACCTGTTAGCCACTCAAAAGACGAGTAGCATTAGCTGCCAGTCTTAAGTCTCGGGTGAAAGGTTTCCCGGTGTCTGCCGCTCCTTGATTCCCCACCTCCGGACGGACGGGAACGTCGGGGAGTTGCCGAGCCGATTTCCTACCTTCCTATCCTAATCTGCGGACTCTGAGGGCAGACCGGACTAGTAGACAGTGGTCCTTGGATCTCGGCTCTGGCCGACTGATCCGATGGCTGCTGCCTGTGCGAGAGTCACAGATGACCCCCCTCCCCTGACCTCTTGTCTCACAGATCGGATTTGTTACAGTGGGTGACTGGCTAAATCCCAGGCAGCAGCAGAAACTGGTGTTTAAGAGCAAAGACATCCCCCTCCATAACTGTCCATGTAAATGGCCCCATTTAAATTCTAGACATGGCTCTATTCTATTGATCTCTCTTCCTTGGAGGCAGTCTTCCTGGGGCTATGGCGATTCCTTATCTGCAGCCCGAGTGTACTATGCTGAAGCCCGTGCAGAGAAACTAGGGTCTGGATCTGGACTCCCAGAAGGCGTAAAGTAAGAGCATACTGGTGAGGTTCCCACTAGATCCAGGGCTCTGAAGCAACTCCTGCTTAGTGGAAAGGCAAGAGGGAAATCAAGGCAAGGTACAGGCCACACTGGTAAAGAGTGGTTAAATCCAGTAGGCCTGGCAGAGTAGGTGATTAACCACTGTCACCCAGGCTCCCAGGCAAGGGGACGCCCTCACAGAGAAAAGGTCGACCAAGTATCGCACACCTGTCTTTTCTCTCTTCCAGGTGGGAGCTTCCTCTTCAGGGTTAAAGCCAGACACGCCTCTGGCATGCATTCTAAAGAACTGGGAGCAATTTTGATCCCCAGACCCTGAAAAAGAAGTGCCTTATCTTCTTCACACAAGCCTGGCCTCAATACAAACTCTCTAATGGAGAGGCTTGGTCCCTGAGAGAAGTATACAATATAATAAGGTTATGCAGCTAAATTTATTTTAATGCAAGGAAGGAAAATAGTCAAAAGTCCCGTGGACTACTACAATATGAGACTAGTTTTCTAAATTTGGGGGGGGAAATCTATTCTACTTATTGGGTTCATTATTTTCAAAAATTGAGAGGTTTTTAAACTAGACTCCCTGAAACGGATGAAATGTATCTTCTGAAATACAGCCTGCCTTTAAATGACTGGTGCTAGAATTGTACTTGCAATTTATTTCCAGCCCCTTGACCCACACAGTCTCTATCAGTTCAGAGCCTTCATCGGCCCTCTTAGTCTGGGGCCATCTAAACCTTAACCCAGTTATGTAAACTGCTCACCCTTAGAGTGTATTCTTGAAAACTGAAATACTTTTAGTCAAATAAACTAAAAAGAAAGATTGTAAAGGGTTCTCTAATTGTTTTATCAAAGCAGTTTCTCATGCTTAAAGTCTCAATGAGTTGTCTGGGTATTTAAGAAAATGAGATCTTAGTATTAAAAAGACTAAAAGCTAAACTTTGCTAACAACTGTAACCTTCTGTATTTGCCTTTGAGGTATTTTGTTGTCATTCTGGTTAAATGGATAAGTATTGCTTCATGGCAACCTATAATCCAATTTAAGCAAGTGCCAAAGAAACTTTCTTCTAACAACTTCCCAAAATCAAATTCAAAAAGGTGCTTTTACCTCTAGTTAACTCTGATATTTTCCAGAGGGCCCCTGGAACATGTCAGAGGAATTTTCTCCTCATTGGGGGAAATATGTGGCTAATTCGGCTTATTTATCTGATATATAATTAGCTTAATTACCTGGAAAGCACCATCAAAGGGAATAATGCTAAACCTTGTTATTAAATGTTTTGTGTTACAGAAATATCCAAATTTTCTTATGTCAACTGTCTTATAGTAAGCTCTCATCAGATCTCTAGCCACTGTCATTTGAAAGTCTTTAGTCATTTATAGTCACTGTTTTTATTACTCCTAAACTACTAAAGAATGAAAAATCAACAGAACAGGTATTAGTTACATAGGATTAAGTAAACTAAGGAAGATGATTTTGTGGCTTTTTGCTTCAAATGTTGCTGATAAAGTGTTTTAAGCTTTTTCTCTTAAACTGACAATTTAGTAAATGACAATACCTTTGTAAGCAGAATTGAAACATTTCTCTTTCTCTCTACCTGATCCCTCCAGAATTTAAAAACTCTCAGTGACTATTTTTATATTTCATGGCAGTATGTTTATTTGCATAAGTTCAATAATAATCTGCTTTCCTTCTAAGAGGACCAATTAAAAACACTGGTTATATTACCAAGGCTTTGACTGGAATGTTATACCCGAGAGACACATGCATAAACTCATATGAACAGACAACTTTAAGGAACTAAGGTTGACTTTATAGAGCCAACAAAGCCCCTTGGGAGAACTGGCCTGGTACCTTGCTTACAGGGTTCCCAGCAGCCTTACCAGGTGAGTAAGGAACGTCACTTCCTGGCAGGTGCAGGAAACTCACAATGTCTTGGGGACCTCAAGAAGAGAGGAATTGACCCAAATCTACAGGTACTGCAGGCAAAACCTGATGGCAAGTCTAGCTTGGTTTTCTGGCCTTGAGAGGCCTTTAAAAGTCCAATCTGAAGTTCCTTATAAAAAGTTCCAGCAAAGCACATTTAAAAGAGCCTATGTAATCACTTGCTCTTCTTGCTACATTTAAGCAAATAATCAAGCCAAGTGTTAATTATTTTCTTAATCTGGTTACTTCTAATAAAAATGAGGGTGATTTTAGAGAAAAGTATTGTTTCAGTAATGCAGCCTTATCTATACTGAGTCCTAATACTAGTCATTGGGACACAGTGTAGATCCAGAATTCTAGTTTCCCCTAGATATCTGGCTATGACTCTCAATTAGAGTTTTACTATTTCTAATCCTCATATTCAGCCAGGCATTCTTTAATCTCCTTGTCAAGTCTGTTCCTCCAGAATAGAAAGTCCAACTCCAGATGTTGCTACTTAACCTAATAACATAATTTGTTCTATCTTGCCTAGAAGCCATAAAACTACAAATAGTAATAAAAATGGAACCTGGACTAGAAGTGCCCTTCTTCTGAGGCCCTCTCAACTAACCAGTGATGGAGACCTAACTGCACCCCTTCTGCGCCCGCCCCCTCTCGGCATGAAGCAGCCAGAGCGGTGTCGCCCCCTTTCCTGAGCATCAGCTAGGGTCTCTGTGTGTAGAGGGGGGAATGAGACAGGGACCATGGGCTTAGACAGAGTAGGGTGAGGGCCTCCGGAAAAAGCAAGGGAGGATATCTACAGTCAAAGCAAGGTAACAATGTAAAGTCCCTATCGAAACTCTGTTCAGCATTATGCAAAGTCAAAGTCACACTAGGGTAAAGACCAGACTAGGAATATAGACATCTTCAGTGAAATCAGTTAAAGGTCAAAAGTCGGGAGCAACTTCACCTGGAATGTTTAAGTGTTCCACAAGGGTATCTCAGCATAACCCATGACTTCACTGTAAACAGACCTAGCGAACAGACAATAACCCAGCCCACCTTGAGGGCAGGGCAGGTGGTACAAGTCCACACCCTAAGCCCTCAATTTCCAAAAATTCTCAACTGCCTATAATCCCCTAGACAACGCACCACCCTGGGCTCTCTTGTCCCCTCCTGGCATGAGCCAGGAGCTCTTTCCTCTCACTTTATTTCTAAATAAAAGCCCATACCTTGCTCTCCTACCTTGACTGTTTGTGAACCTCATTCTTCGGCTTCATGAACAAGAACCCCGGCATCAACATGCTTAATGCAAAAGAGGGCAGGAATGGAGGGAGAGACAACCAAGAAAAAGAAGACACAGAAAACACCTGCTTTTTTTTCTCCTTGTTTGCGTGAAATATCTTTTTCTATCCCTTCACTTTTAGTCTGTGTATATCTTTGGGTTTGAGGTGAGTCTCTTGTAAGCAGCATATAGATGGGTCTTGCTTTTTTATCCATTCTATTACTCTGTGTCTTTTGATTGTTGCATTCAGTCCATTTACATTTAGGGTGATTATCCATAGATATGTACTTATTGCCACTGCTGGCTTTAGATTCGTGGTTACCAAAGGTTCAAGGGTTGCTTCTTTACTATCTGACAATCTAACTTAACTTTCTTGTTAAGTTATTGTAAACACACAGAAAACAAATAGCAAAATGGCAGATGTAAAATTTTATCAGTAATTGTATTATATAAAAATAGATCTAACACTCCAATCAGAAGGCAGAAAGTAGATGTATGGATTAAAAGAAAGTCCCAACACTAGTATGTCTACAAAAAGATATACTTCATATAATATTCAAAAATACAAATAGGTTGAAAGGGAATGAATAGAAGATATTCCAGGTAAACAGTAAACAAAAGAGAGCTGGGATGGCTATACTAATACAGACTATGCAAAAAATAGATTTTTTTGTTGTTACTAGAGACAAAGAAGGACATTTTATAATGATAAAAGGGTGACCCCATCAGGAAGATATAACAATTATAAACATACGTAACATCAGAGTTCCAAAATATATGAAGCAAAACTTCCAGAATTGAAGGGAAAAAAATAATTCAACAACAATAGTTGGGAGACTTCAATACCTCTCTTTCAATAATGGATAGAATGACTAGGCAGAAAATCAACTAGAGAATAGAAGACTTGAACAACCCTATAAACCAACTCGACCTAATAGATACCTCTATCTATAAAACATCCCAACAAGAGCAGAATACACATTTTTCTCAAATGCACATGGAACATTCTTTAGACTAGACCATATACTAGGTCATAAAAGCAGCCTCAATAAATTAAAAGAGACTGAAATCATACAAAGTATGTTTTATGACCACAATGAAGCAAAATTAGAAATAAATGACAAAAGGAAATTTGGGAAAAATAGCAACTATGTAGAAATTAAGCAACATACTCTTAAATAACCAAAGGGTCAACAAATAAATCACAAGAAAAATTAGAAAAAAACCTTGAAATGAACACAACACACCAAACTTATGGATGCAGCTAGGTCTTTTTTATTGTATTATCATCGATAAACAATCTTATGTGGGTTTCAAGTATACAACACAGTGGTTCAACAGTTATCCATATTATTAAATCCTCATGTCCACTAGTGCAGTTATTATATGTCAACATAGGAAGATGTTACAGAATCACTGGCTATATTCTCCATACTGCACTACTATCCCAGTGTTCAACTTATATTATGATTGAGAATTTTTGTGCCCCTTAATCCCCCTCACCCTTCCCACCCACCTGCCCCAACCCCTCTCCCATGGTGACCACTAGTCACTTCTCAGTGTCTATGAGTCTACTGCAGTTTTGTTCATTCTGTTTTGCTTTGTATTTATATTCCACAAATAAGTGAACTCATATAGTATTTGTCTTTCTCACCTGGCTTATTTCACTGAACATAATACCCTCTAGATCCATCCAAATTGTTGCAAATGACAGGATATTTTTATGGATGAATAATATTCCGTTTTGTACATGTACCACCTCTTCTATATCCATTCATCTATTGATAGACACTTAGGTTGCTTCCATATCTTGGCTATTGTAAATAATGCAGCAGTAAACATAGGGGTGTATATATCTTTCCAAATCAGGGATTTTGTTTTCTTTGGGTAAATTCCTAGAAGGGAATTGCTGGGTCAAATGGAATTTCTATTTTTAGTTTTTTGAGGAACCTCCATACTGCTTTCCACAGCGGCTGCACCAATTTACATTCTCACCAAGAGTGTAGGAGGATTCCCATTTCTCCACATCCTCACCAACACTTGTTATTTCTTGTCTTTTGGATAGTGGCCTTTCTGACTTGTATGAGGCGATACCTCATTGTGGTTTTGATTTGCATTTCCTTGATGACCAGTGATGTGGAGCATCTTTTCATGTGCCTGTTGGCCGTCTGTATTTCTTCTTTGAGAAATATCTGTTCAGGTCCTCCACCCATTTTTTAATCAGGTTATTTGTTTTCTTGGTGTGGAGGTATATGAGTTCTTTATATATTTTGGTAAAACTATTCTTAAAGGGATTCTTATAGATTATACTACATAATTAATTTCTCATTTAATTATATTAAATAATTAAAACCTATATTCTTATGTAGAGAATAGACAAAGAATAGAGAAAATTAATTAAGTCAAAGTTGGCTCTTTGAAAAGACCAATTATATTGACAAATCTTTAGCTAGACTTATCAAGAAAAAAAGGGAGAAGTCTCAAGTTATTAAAATCAGGACTGAAAGAGAAGACATCAAAACCAGCCTTTCAGAAAAAAAATATATATATATATAGGAGTGCTATGAATAAATGTATACCAACAGATTACCAAATGAAATGGACAAATTCCTAGAAACACACAAACTCCTATAAACTATTCAAAAGCAAATAGAAAGTCTAAATAGATCTGTAACAAGTAGAGTTTGAATTGGTAATCAAAACCCTTTCACAAAGAAGTGCCCCAGGGCCCAGTGGCTTCATGGGTGAATCCTACCAAATATTTTAAGAAAACACCAATCTTTCACAAACTCTCCCAAGAATAGAAGAAAACACTTCCCAAATCATTCTTTGAGGCCAGCATTACCATGACACCAAAACCAGGCTAGGACAAGAAAACTACAGATCAATTTCCCTTACGCATTATGAATATAGACATAAAGATCCTCAGTGAAGTACTAGTGAACCAAATCCAAAATTATAAAAAGGATTACACACCATGACCAACTGGGATTTTACCAAGAATGCAAAGTTGACTTAGCATACATAAATCCATTAATGTAATAGCCCATATTAATAGACTAAAAGACAGAAAGCATAGGATCATCTCAGTAAATGCAGAAAAAGCATTTGGCAAAATCTAACATACTTTCAAGATAAAAATATTTAAAAATAAGAATCTAAGAAAACTTCAATAACCTAATAAAGGGCATTTACAAAAATCCCACAGCTAACAAAATGGTGAAAGGTAAGCTTTTCCCCCCTTAAGATCAGTAACAAATCAAGAATATCTGCTCTCACATCTTCTAATCAACATTAAACTGGAAGTTCTAGCCAGGGCAATTAGGCAAGAAAAAAATAAAATGCACTTGATGGAAAGTAAGAAGTAAAATTATTTCTATTCACACATGACATGATTTTGTATATAGAAAACCCTAAGTAATCTACAAAGAAACAATTAGAACTAACAAACAAGTTTCACAGATTGCAAGATACAGGATCAATATGGAATAATCAAATGTATTTCTATACACTAACATGACAATCTGAAAATGAAATTAAGAAACAATTCCATTTATAATAGCATCAAAAGACTAAAATGCTTATGAATAAATTTAACAGAAATACAAGACTTGTACACTGAAAGCCACTGAACAAACATTGAGAGAAATTAAAAGAAACCTAAATAAACCTAGAAGACAATATTGTTAAAATAGCAATATTCACCAAACTGATCTATAGATTCAAGTGCAATCTCTATCAAAATTCCAGCTGCCCTTTTTTATGGACATTAACAAGCTGATCCTACTGTTCACATGGAAATGCAAGGAGTATAGAATAGCCAAAACAATCTCAAAAAAGAACAAAGTTAGGACTCACACTTCCCTCTCTCAAAATTGATTACAAAGCTAATCATGACAGTGGAGTCCTCGTATAAGTATAGAAATATAGATCAATGAAATAGAACTGAGAATCGAGAAATAAACCTTTACATTTATGGTTGGTTAATTTTTGACAAAAGTTTCAGGACAATGCAATGAGGAAAAAGAATGGTCTTTTCATCGAATGGTGCTGGGATAACTGGATATCCACATGCAAAAGAATGAAGTCAGACCCTACTTTAACCACATACAAAAATTAACCCCAAATAGTTCAGAGATCCAAAATGACAGATAAAAAATCTAACACTTTTAGAAGAAATATAGGATGAAATCTTGGTGAGCTTGGATTAGGTATGGCTTCTTATACACAAAGGCACGCACTTTAAAGGAAAACTTGGTATTTTGATTTCATCAAAATTAGAACTGTTTTTGCTTCAAAGGACAGATGATATGTTTGATTCACGATACATGCTGCAGCATGGATGTGCCTTGAAAATCTAATGCTAAGTCAGAGAGACTGGACACAAAAGGCCACACAGTGTTGCATTTATATGAGATATCCAGAGCAGGCAAATTCATAGAGACAGAAAAGTTGATTAGTGAGGGGTTAGCCAGGGGCTGAGGAGGACGGGGTAACTGCTAGTGGGTATGGGGTTCCTTTAGGGGTTCAGGAGTTAGAGTGGTGATTGATGCACAACTTTGTGAATATACTAAAAACCACTGAATTATATACTGAAAAAGGGTGAACTTTACAGTATCTTGTGAATTGTATCTCGATAAAACTTTGATTGAAGAAGACATAAGGAAGGTTAGACACTGGCTGCCGCAGGAGTAGTGAAATGGAGAGAGGTCTGGAAACAGGGAGCTGAGTTCAAGGGCTTAGGGGGACCCAGGAAGGGTTCAGTGATAGTGGTGGTGACCAGAGCTACCATTTATTGTTGAGGTGCTATGGGTCAAGCCCTGGAATGAATACTTATTTACCCATCATATGTTTAGGTATATATTATCTCATTTACTCAGGAATATAGATTGTTCCCATTTTATAGATGAAGAAGCTGAGGCTCGGTGAGGTTAAGTGACCTGGTAATGCAGCCGGTAATGGCAGTGCTACAGGCTGTATCGTACATTTATTAGGACATGTTATTAGTGATGTGACAGTAGACAATGGTTTGGAGATGAAAACCTTAACAGTAGCATGAGGGGGCAAGTATTGGAGTGAGGTGGGTAAGGAGGAGGAGAGGAGTCCACTGCGACTAGATGGCTGGTTCTGTGGCTGGGTGGGTGGTAGTGACAGCTAGACTCTAGACACGTAAGATAAAAGAAGGCAAAGGTCTTAAAAAAACGAGTACTTTATATTTCCGCCCCCTAATTGCATCACAGATGTCTAAGAACAAGGGACATTCAATTTGGAAGCCCCTCATTCCCTGTCAAGAGGAGGCATGAGGTAAATGTTGATTTGCTGTGTGATTAGAAACAAGTCCCTTGGCCCCTCTAACAAGTTTCTCAGATTAGGACATGTTGCTTTAGATGAATTTTAATTTCCTGTCTAGCTCTGCATTTTTGCGAGTCTGTGATTGTAGTATCTCTAGCTTCTAGCCCAGGGTAGGAGCTGCATAAATGCCAAAAACAGAAAGAGAGCTTAGGAAGCCCTGTGGCATTTGCCTCAGAACTAATCTTTGTGCCCCCTAGTGGCCATGTCTGGAAACCACAAGTAGAATCACGGAATTGACCTTGGCCAGGCTGAGACTGCAGTTCCCTCCCCCGACCCCCCTTCTGCAGATCCAAAGGCAGAGGCTCTTCTGGAAAAGGAGGTTCCAGTTGCTCTACCAAGATGTGGATAAAATGAGAGTTCCTGTGGCCAGGATTCTCACCTGGCCCTGGTTGACTAGCTCACTGCACACCTGTGGGCAATACATGGCTGTTGCCTTTATATAAAGAGCTCCGCCCAGTGCT
>JAVSCE010018877.1:0-99919 GCA_032199065.1 Smutsia gigantea
AGTGGAGAGAGCGGGTATCCCTGTCTTGTTCCCGATCTTAGATGAAAAGCTTTCAGCTTCTCGCCTTAAGTATGATGTTAGCTGTGGGTTTGTCATATATGGCCTTTATGATGTTGAGGTACTTGCCCTCTATACCCATTTTGTTGAGAGTTTTAATCATGAATGGATGCTGAATTTTGTCAAATGCTTTTTCAGCATCTATGGAGATGATCATGTGGTTTTTGTTCTTCTTTCTATTGATGTGGTGGATGATGTTGATGGATTTTCGAATGTTGTATGTACCATCCTTGCATGCCTGGGATAAATCCCACTTGCTCATGGTGTATGATCCTCTTGATGTATTTTTGAATTCGGTTTCCTAATATTTTGTTGAGTATTTTTGCATCTACGTTCATCAGGGATATTGGTCTGTAATTTTCTTTTTTGGTGAGGTCTTTGCCCGGTTTTGGTATTAGAGTGATGCTGGCTTCATAGAATGAGTTTGGAAGTATACCCTCCTCTTCTATTTTTTGGAAAACTTTAAGGAGAATGGGTGTTATTTCTTCTCTATATGTCTGGTAGAATTCAGAGGTGAATCCGTCGGGTCTGGGAGTTTTGTTCTTGGGTAGTTTTTTGATTACCGCTTCTATTTCGTTGCTGGTGATTGGTCTGTTTAGTTTTTCTGTATCTTGTTTGGTCAGTTTTGGAAGGTTGTATTTTTCTAAAAAGTTGTCCATTTCTTCTAGGTTTTCCAGCTTGCTAGCATATAGATTCTCATAGTATTCTATTATAATTCTTTGTATTTCTGTGGGATCTGTCGTGATTTTTCCTTTCTCATTTCTTATTCTGTTTATGTGTGTAGATTCTCTTTTTCTCTTAATGAGTCTGGCTAGAGGTTTATCTGTTTTGTTTATTTTTTCAAAGAACCAGCTCTTAGTTTCCCTGATTTTTTTCTATTGTTTTATTCTTCTCAATTTTATTTATTCCTTCTCTAATCTTTATTATGTCCCTCCTTCTGGTGACTTTGGGTCTCATTTGTTCTTCTTTTTCCAATTTCAGTAATTGTGTCTTTAGAGTATTCATTTGGCAGTGTTCTTCTTTCTTTAGATAGGCATGGATTGCAATATACTCTCCTCTTACAACTGCCTTTGCTGCGTCCCATAGAAGCTGTGGCTTTGTGTTGTTGTCATTTGTCTCCATATACTCTTTGATTTCTGTTTTGATTTGGTCGTTGACCCATTGATTAATTAGGAGAATGTTAAGTCTCCATGTATTTGTGAGCCTTTTTGTTTTCTTTCTAACGTTTAATTCTAGTTTAATACCTTTATGATCTGAGAAGTTGGTTGGTAGAATATCAAAATTTTCGATTTTACTGGGGTTCTTTTTGTGGCCTAGTATGTGGTCTATTCTGGAAAATGTTCCATGTGCACTTGAGAAGAATGTGTATCCTGTTGCTTTTGTGTGTAGAGTTCTGTAGATGTCTGTTAGGTCCATCTGTTCTAGTGTGTTGTTCAGTGCCTCTGTGTCTTTAGTTATTTTCTGTCTGGTTGATCTGTCCTTTGGAGTGAGTGGTGTGTTGAAGTCGCCTAAAATGAATGCATTGCTGTCTATATCCTCCTTTAATTCTGTTAGTATTTGTTTCACAAATGCTGGCACTCCTGTCTTGGGTACATATATGTTTAAAATTGTTATATCCTCTTGTTGGACTGACCCCTTTAGCATTATGTAATGTCCTTCTTTATCTCTTGCTACTTTCTTCATTTTGAAGTCTATTTTGTCTGGTACAAGTACTGCAACACCTGCTTTTTTCTCCTTGTTATTTGCATGAAATATCTTTTTCCATCCCTTCACTTTTAATCTGGGGATATCTTTGCGTTTAAGGTGGGTTTCTTGTAGGCAGTATATAGATGGGTCTTGCTTTTTTATCCATTCTGTTACTCTGTGTCTTTATTGGTGCATTCAGTCCATTTACGTTTAGGGTGATTATGGATAGATATGTACTTACTGCCATTGCTGGCTTTAGATTCGTGGTTACCAAAGGTTCAAGGGTTGCTTCTTTACTATCTAACAATCTAACTTAACTTTCTTGTTAAGTTATTGTAAACACAGTCTGATGTTTCTTTATTTCTCTCCCTTCTTATTCTTCCTCCTCCATTCTTTATATACTAGGTGTTTTATTCTTTGCCTTTAGTTAGTGTTTGGATGGTCTGCTTTTTTGTATGATTTATTTTCTCTGGTGACAGCTTTTTAGCCTTAGGAGTGCTTCCCTCTGGAACAGTTCTTTTAAGATGTCCTGTAGAAGTGGTTTATGGGAGGCAAATTCTCTCAGCTTTTGCTTGTCTGGAAATTGTTTAATCCCTCCATCATATTTAAATGATAATCATGCTGGATACAGTATTCTTGGTTCGAGGCCCTTCTGTTTCATTGCATTAAATATATCATGCCATTCTCTTCTAGCCTGTAAGGTTTCTGTTGAGAAGTCTGATGTTTGTCTGATGGGTTTTCCTTTGAAGGTGATCTTTTTTCTTTATCTAGCTGCCTTTAATACTCTTTCCTTATCTTTGATCTTTGCCATTTTAATTATTATGTGTCTTGCTGTTGTCTTCCTTGGGTCCCTTGTGTTGAGAGGTCTGTGGGCTTACATGATCTGAGAAACTATTTCCTTTCCCAGCGTAGGGAAGTTCTCCTCAATTATGTCTTCAAAGACACTTTCTATCCCTTTTTCTCTCTCTTCTTCTTCTGGTACTCCTATAATGCGAATATTGTTCCGTTTGGATTGGTCACACAGTTCTCTTAATATTCTTTCATTCTTAGAGATCCTTTTATCTCTCTCTGCCTCAGCTGCTCTGTGTTCTTCTTCTCTGATTTCTTTTGCATTAACAGGCTCTTGTATCTCGTCCAGTCTGCTGCTGAGCCCCTTGATGGCTTGTCTCATTTCTGCACTATCTTTCCTGACTTGCCTCACTTCCTCCCTTAGCTCTTGTATATTTCTCTGTAGATCCATCAGCATGGTTATGACTTTTATTCAGAATTCTTTTTCAGGAAGATTCTACATTTCCATCCCTTCAGGTTCCTTCTCAGAGGGTGTCTGTGTCTTGGTGATTTTTGTTTGTATCATGTTCTTTTGTCTTGTCATGTTGATAGGAGTGGTCGCTGGTAGGTGCCACGTATGTCAGCTGGGCTCCTTAACGTTTTTAAAAAAAAACCCACCAAAAAAACAAGCAAGCCAAAAAACAGAAGGAAGAGAAAGAAAAGAGAAAGAAGAAAGAAAGAAATGAAAGAAAATGAAGGTGAAAAAGGAAAAAAAAAGGGCAAGAAATAAAACAAACAAGCAAAAAAAAAAAGCCCACCTGGAGTGGATTCTCTAAGCATGCTCTAGGTGTCGCTGTTGCTCCACTAATCCACAGTCATGGCCGTGCTGCTTTTTGGCCGGGGCGGGAACGAATGGGAGGCTATTGTTTTCTGTATAATGTGCCAGGGTGTTTGCTCCCTTCTCTCCGTCACCAGCAAAGGAGACCGAAGTTCCCCAGGACTTCCAGCCTGCAGGGCTGAGCCCACTGGGGCCATTGTGTTCCCTCGCTGGACCCCCCGCCTCTCTGAGAACGCTACAAACAGCGTGCGCTTTTCTCTTATCCCTTGGCGCTGGCTGCACGGTCCCGGCGTGTTCCCAGCCCAAAACCTGCACCTTCGGCCTCTCCAATGTCTTATGCACTGCGCGATGTGTGTCAGCATTCCCGGCGCAGACCACCAGGGCTGGTTTTTTCACGGACCTGCTCTTCCACTCCCTCCCGGCTCCGAATCCTCTCCTCCCGCCAGCGCGCTGGGCTGGGTGAGTGCTCGGGTGCCACCGGGTTGCGGCTCTGTATCTTACCCCCTTCACGGGGTGCGGAGTCCTCCCAGGTGTGTCTGCACGCTGTGCACTTTCCTGTATACTCTGGTTTCTCTTTTAGGAATAGTTGTATTTGCTGTATTTTCGTTGATTTATATAGTTTTGGGAGGAGATTTCTGCCGCCCTGCTCACACTGCCATCTTCCCGGAAGTCCCCCTTTTAAATTTTTTTCAGGAAAATAAAAGTCCATGAATAGCTAAGCCACATTTGAAAAAGAAGAGAAAAAAGAGTGTTTGTTATATCAGGTACTTGACAGATACATGGTCAAAAATATGATTGGTTTTGGAGCAAACAGATCAGTAAAATAGAATAAAGCCTCCAAAATTGAATTGTGTATATGGGGAACCTATACAGCAGATAGATAAAATGAAATATTAAAAGATGATGGAAGAAAAGATTGTTTTAGTAGCATTAGAAAATCTCACTTATGAAGAAAAAGAAATTTGGATTCCTACTTTACACTGTGTCCAGAGGAAATTCTACATAAATTGATATCATTGTGAAAGTTAAAAATTCTAAATCTAATGGACAAAAATATTTATAGAAAAACATGAACATCAACATAAGAGGACAAGAAACTCAATGAAGAAACAGGGTAAGGATATGAAAAAACAATGTAAAAAGGAAAGTCTGAATGGCTAATAAGTTCTTAAAGGGAGACGTAGAATGCTGTAATCAGGCAAATTAAATTAAAACAGTAAGATGCCATGTTAAACTTATCAGAACAGCAAACAGTAGAAATATGCATACAAAATGTCAGACAGACAGGATTTTTAGTGATCTATACTTTAATGTTCTCCTATAGATACGTGGAGTGTTCATTGCTTTTATGCTCTATGGCTTAGCATATTCTTGGGTGTTTGTCCCAGGGAATTTCTTGCACATCTATGAAAATACATATAAATAATATTAAAATATGAAATAATGTGTTAGAACTGATGGAAAAATGAAATATTTGAAGAGAGGAGAAAGAAGGGCAGGTTGGTCAGATGCCTGTAAACTTTTATCCTCTCTTTTGGGTTTGAGTCTTGAGGGAAGGCCATAAACCATCTGGATAGGTATGGGGAAATCACAAAGCATCTGGGCCATTTGTGCAGTTCTTTATACAATAAAGCCTGTCTTTTGGTTTAAGCCATATCTATCAATGTGAGCCGTATCTAACAATGTAAGTCATATCTAACAAAAGGAAAGAAACACAGGTGGAGGATGGTGTCTGGAGAAATCAACCTGAGGTATTGTGCCTGATTCCACAGTGCAGGAGATGTGAGGACAATGAGTGAACTGAGAACATAGGCTCGAGACAAAGGGCAGCAGTGTATGGGGCCGTCCAGAGAACAAACGCATGTCTGCATCCTCTGCTTCAGCAGAAGGTGTCTGCATGATGCTCTGCAGGGCTAGAAGTGAACAGCCACGTTTCAGTAGACATCATCATAGAATGCCCAGGGCCAAGCCATAACCACCTACTTCATAAACCCAGGTACCAAGAAGAGGCATAAAGACCTACAGATGAGAAACATGAGCCCTCTTTCCTCCAGTAGTTAAAATCCCTTGATTTCCCTCATACCTGCAATAACATATTGGAGAGTAGAAAGGGGAAGAGAAGGTTTCTAAAAAAGAATGAGAACTTACCCAAAAGAGAGCTAACTTGAAGAAAATAGTTAAACAGAAAGAGATGTTTTAATTGGCATGGAATCTTAGATCAGTTTTAAAATAAGGCATTGCATTTCCCCAATCATGTCTGAGCGTAAAGTTTGTGGTATGACCTTGCTCTGTTGCCATATGCATTTTTATTGCACCAAATTAAATGTGTGACTCAGGCAATTCTTTTACACACTTAATCTAAACACATGGGAACTCTGTGGAGTAAAATGCAGGATGATTCATTCAGCAGGAAACACTTTCACAATGAAACAAGAATCACAAGGGCATGTTATTCATGTGCAATGGGTTCACTCACAAACTATAAAACAGAGGTCCTTGTGTCATAAAAGCAGTTTCTAGGACTCTTAATAGTTTTGACAAGCTGAGAAACTTGAGGTAGCCTTCCTCAGGTGATTTCAGGACTTTTTAAAAATCTTTGACAGATGCTATCCTTTGCTTTTCAATTCTTGGCTAAAGCCTTTATTTCGCATTATTGTGCATGCACCTTGATTTAACACTGATTTAAGGCAATTTCCCCTAATTGTTTTGTCACCAAATCTCCCCCTAGTTATTCTTCCTACTATATTTTGAGCAATAATCCCTACTAGCAGAGAGAATCTATTACAAGACAGTTGTTTCTAATTTTTAATCAAAGATCTAGAACAATTCAGATTAGAACTTCTGGTCTGTTTCTAGGGCTTGTTACCGCCACTTCTCTGCCTTGGTATACTCCAAGCTAATACTTCTCTGTGATACTCATTTATCATTCCCAGGGCCTCCAAAACTGAGACAGAGTAGAAGCTAGTACTGTGCAGTTTTTAGGGAATAACAGACTTGTTATTGAACCAGTTCACATCCTAGCTTTATTTTTCACTTAGACAAGACAACACTAAACTGGGCCTCATTCATTTAAAGGACATAGTAAGATGTCCTACATGGTTGTGGGAAATTTAGATGGTTCAATATGCACGAAATTCCTTGTATTTCATATGGTTTGTCATAGTTTCCACTTTCAATAATTGTTTGTAAGAAAGTTATCTAATACATGGAAACATTTATGTACACAAATCTACTTACTGTAGCATTAAGTGCAAGTAAAATAAGAAAAAGAAAAGGAGCAAAGAGGTAATTAGCTCTTTTTGATAGGTGACTTTCAACCTTGCTTTTCAAGTTTCTGAGTTTGGTAATTACCAGTCTATGTCAACAGGGTTTATCCACAAATTTGAAAAAAAAAATTTTTGCATTGCTTTTTTTTTCCCCTTAAAACCTTATATTTCCTCCGTTTAACTCCATGTATTTTTATACGTTCACAACTATGTCACATCACTAAGTTCTGACTATGTACCAGCACTCACTGTGGAAAAACTTTAGAATCTCTGCTGACAATTAAGCCTGAGAATAGAAGATGACTGAATAACAAATTGCTCTGTCTTTCTCTTCTTCTTCCCACTTCTGTCTCTCTGTCTCCCTTCCCTCTCAAATGCACACAGTCAAGAAAGCCTCGCCCTGCCCCTTCCTTTGGCCTTTATGTTCCTTGCTGTCCGTCCATACAGTCCTGCACTCAGAATTTTCTCCTGCCTCGTGAGCACACTAATGGGTCTTCCTTTCCACTGCTCCTTACTCTGACACCCTTCTCCCCAGTGCCAAAGGGCAGGATGCAGTAAGAATACTAGGTCATAAATTTGTAGATTTCTTCCTCCGAACAGGAATCTCCCTATGGCAGGAACAGAAAGATAGGGAAAAATAGGAACTGGGGATGGAGAATAGTTTTGGATTTCTTTGGCATCTGGTCAGTGCTAGGGTCACGTTACTGGGTCTGTGACTTTAAGCAGCATTATTAACTTGCCAACTTAAATGGAATTCTTGGCTGCATCTAACAGTTTTTTTTGTGTGGGGGGCAGTATTTGAAATCTATAGTTTGTTGTCTTTGAACTATTTTATAGCTCTTTAAGTTGTGAAAAACTGATAATGATGCAAATGATTTCTGTTCATAGAAATGTAAATAGACTTGTCTAGTGAAGAAATTGGTCCTGCTCTATGAAGGTTACAAGTATTGCATCTATCAGCAAATTTATCTCAGCATTTCTGATTGACTGATGGAAAACTGATGGTGATTCTCATGATAGAAATGCTAATACATTTTGTCCAGTGAAGATGCAATCAGTTCCACTCTATGCATCTATTAACAAACTCATTTTAGTATTCCCGATTGCTTCTATATGTGTCTATTTGAATTACCTTTTGCAGCAGTCATTTTTACATATTACTGATTCCTTCATGAATTAATTAAATAGAATTTTTGACATGTGTTAACTTTATATTTGTATGGGAGTTATGATATTACTCTTTAAAAAATATTATATAATCTTGTCATTTGCAACAAGATGGATGGACTTGAAGGCATTATGCTAAGGGAAATGAGTCACACAGAGAAAGACAAATACCACAATCTCATTTATTGTGCAATCTAAAAGACAAAACAAACAAACAAAAACCCAAGCTGTATTTATATACAGAGAATAAATGCCAGAGAGGAGTGTGTAGGGAGTACAAAATGGGTGAGGGGGTCAAAAGGTCCAAACTTCCTGTTATAAAATAAGTAAGTCATGGGGATGTAAAGTACAGGATGGTGAATATAGTTAAGATTAGTTAAAACCATAGTGCATATTTGAAAATTGCTAACAGAGTAGATCTTAAAAGTTCACATCATAAGAAAAATTTTTGTAACTATGTATGGTAACAGATGTTAACTAGATTTGTGGTGATCTTCACAATGTATACAGTACTGAGTCATGTTGTACACCTGAAACTAATATAATGTATGTCAATCATATCTCAATTAAAAAAGAAATCATACCTTGACATAACCAGTGGGATGGGAGGGAAACTAAAACATTTAATTTCCATTATTTAGAGTTGTCTTTGCCCTAGTTTTATCTAACCTAAATTCTCTAAACAAGGAGGCTCTAAATAAGACTAAGAGGTAAAGTTAGTAGTTCTTTGAGAAGTTTTGGTGAATTCATCCCAGAAATTGAGAAAATGAATGACTCTAAAGTGGGTGACAAATGTTTTTCAAAGTGAGGTCGTTTACAATTCTTTGTTTAACAAATCAGTTAATAGATATTTTTAAACAAATGTCAGTGATCAATCACTATATTAGTTCCCTCAAAGTACCACTCACTGGGTAGCTTAAAACAACACAAATTTATTATCTCACAAGGAGAAAGTTAGAATTTTAGAGGAAAGAAATTGCTAACTCATAGCCAGAGAATTGGCTAAACACCTTGATAATTTTGTGTGTTCTCTGCTTTATTTCAGGCTCTGAGTCAATAAAAATTGGTGATTCAACTGAGTCCCTGGGTATTCATCACAAGTTGGAGAGCTGCTTGGAAACTGAGTAGGTCCATCAGGGGCATAATTCTATTCCAGAGGTGGCTTGGCATGTGGAGCCACCATGGGTAAAGCAGTGGTGATGTTAATGTGTGGGCAAGCCAGCAGGAGAGGTAGATGGTCCAGACATGAGTTGAAAAGGACCTTTCTACTCTGGACTCACTTCCCAGCACATCACAGAAAGCATTTCCTACCAGATCCAGGGAAAGTGTCCTTTTTTTCAATAGAATGTGACCCTCTCCTTCCAGTCACAGATTTATGAGTTTTCCTATTGGTTTCTTTATTTTCATCTCCCTGGTTGCTCAGAGGAAAATCAGGATAATTCTGACAGTAGAACTTTCAACCTAAGGTCTTTTATTGCTCCTGGGTTTGTGGTTTTAGGTATTACTCATGGGTTTGCATCCACAAAGTAAGCTTGAGTTGTTGAAATGTGGTCATTAATTAATCAATTAATCTAAGTAAAACCTTCCCTGTTAGCCATTTCTTGTGTCATCTTTCCTGTGAGTTTGAAACTAGGTTTCCAATAGTTTCTGATCATGAAGGATCCTCTGGCTTAGGGCATGGCAGAAAAGTTCACGGGAAGCGTAAGGTGTTAGCTTCTTTCCAGGCTGTATTCCAGCTGCTTTTCAACCCCTTTGCTTGCTTTGGCTTTCCCACATTACCCCTTTGTGTGGGCGTTGTAGGAACCTTCCTCCCATCCAATAAAACTCACCCCTTCCCTCCCAATCTTGCTACAAAAGGTTGGAAAAAACCGGATGGTAATCTTACCTTAAAATTAAAGCCAATGGATAGATGGAGGTAACTGGGAGGGTGAAGTTAGGAGTGGTCATCATTTTTCACACTGAACTGTTTGTGAAGAAAAAGCTCCACAGACAGACTGGGCCCTTTATATAATGAGCTCTCTGGAGGAAATAGGAGTCCCATGAGAGTATGAATCTAGGTGAACCTAGGGGTTTAAGAAAGGATTAGCAATTCATATGTGCTACCAGTCAAAGGCAAAACGAAGTGGTCAGATGTCCATGGGGTTATGGGATGGAGATAAATAGCAATCAGGAAACACAAAGAAGGGATTTCCTCTAAGCAGACAGCTATACTATTAAGTCATCTAGGCAAGCACTGAGCACGGATGGGGATGTCCAGATGCAGACAGCACCACTCTTTCAGGAACCCTGCAGATTGGGGTTCCTGTCTCTGTTTGCCATTAACTAGATGGAGGATTCAGTATGATCTCTTAGCCTCTTTGAATTTCATTTTCCTCACCTAACACTCTTTGCCTTTGACTCTGGTTCAAGTAACTTTCTCATGGGTTTCTGTTGTTGCTTCCAAGCTTTTTTGACCAAAATCTTGTTAAAATGTGCATGTAATACTATTAATGCTGTTACTGGTATTGTGTAATGGGGAAACTCTGTGACGGGCACCACAATTTGAGTGCTTTATATCTGTTACTGTCTTTAATCCTCACAGTGACCATAAGAAGAAGTATCATCGTCGTTTATAGCTGGTGAACAGAGCCTCACATAGGTTATTCAAGTGCCCAAGTAGAAAGAGATAGTTAAAAAGCTCCCAGCTAGTAAATAGGGTCAGTGAAAATGGGACTCTAACAAGCTGATGAGATCGGAATGGTGGGAAAGACCCGTGATGAGGAGTGGGCTCCTTGTTTAGGGAAGTGGCAGAGCAAGGAATTTGGGGGACAGAGGAGGCTGCTGAGTATCTCAGAGAAGACCTCCCCAAACAGGAAAAAAGTACAGAAAAGAAAGGTGCTAGAAAGAAGATATTCTTCATTAAATATTATTTTTACCCCTCTCTTTTACCATTATAACACATGCACTTTGAAGAATAACCAGACAATACAGAATAAATTAAGGAACTGAACAAATACACCGCAAACCTTCTACCACAGTTACCATCATTATTGAATATTACCTTCTAGTTTTTGTCTTTTTTGTCTAATGCTTCCATTTTCCTCGAGTTGCAGTCTGCTTAATATTAAATCAAAAGCATTTTCCCATGTTCTTATTTAGTCTGTAAGTATTTTACATGGCAACATACTAGTTATTGTATTATGTATATTAAACCATTTCCCCATGGCTGTATATGGGGAGGTATGCACTTTTATGGGTAACTTGAAATATTCTTCATAGATGGTACTTGGAGTCATTATATTTGGGGGATATGTTTTGGAGGAACCATTTTAGGTTCATTAGACCGATGAATGTGTTAAAAATGAGAACTGCCCAGTATTTGTTCTACCTACCAGCCATATGTAGAAGATGAATACTAGAAAGTTGGTAACATGGAATTAGTATTGTAACTAAGAAAGAAAAAACGAGAGGAATGAAAAGTGCTCTTTGGGTGTCAAAGAGAGTCAAAGAGAAATTTAAGGCATTAGTAGGGAGATCAGCGACTGTAATAATGTATTTCTGTGTTCTGGAGAAGAAGGCATTCAGCATGGCCTGTGCAAAATGAAGCCAGAATTCCAAGTAGAAATGCAATAATGTTAAGAAAACTTTTCTTGGCACTAAAAGCTCAGACATGTACTTTTATATGCTACAAAGTTGAAAAAAAAAAGTTAAAATTCTGGATTATTGAGGCCACAGCTATAAAAAAATTAAGGTTTTAAACTAGATTTGTGAGAGTAAGAAAATATGTGTTATGGTATGCTAAATGCTATTCTATACAGTACTTTTTCATGCTGGCCAATGTTCTACTTCTGCCAAGGTGAACAATTATTTTTTCTGGCAAAAACAGTTCAAATAAAAACAGAAGCAAGCCACCATTTCTTAACATAGTGAAGTTGAAAGTTTCAAACATATAATGGAAATTATTTATACATTTATTTCATTGTTATTCAAAGGAAGGAATTTCATGAAAATTTTTATGACAAAAGTAAAATTCTAGCATAGAGGTATTTGGAGTTTAGAAATATGATAAATGGAGATGATCTAGAAAGAAGTAAGTGTATCTATTTAAAAACACCTATTAGCCTCAGTCTTCTCTGACCCTTACATACTAGCTAAGACTCTAGAAAAGACAGTGTGAACAGACAACCAAATATTCATTCCTTTCTCGTGTTGAACAGAAAAATCTTGCTCAATGTATCCATGGGTCCAACTAAAATACTTTTCCAGATTTGCTTACACTTAGGAGTAACTCCATGACATTTTCAGGTGATGAAATTATTGACAAAATCCACTAGATTTTTTTACTCCAATGATAGAAAATTTACAGACTTGGTAGCAATCAATCAAAATCCTTCTCAACATAGTACTCCAGGCAACTACTATCAATTGACTGGAGTAAGTGTGAGAGTTAAAACTATCTCTAATGTAATTATTGCCATCTTTAATAAAGCTCAGTATTATATTTTCCTGCTCAGAGAACTTATACTAATTTCATAATCACCAGACTCATCTCCTTAGCATTATCAGAAGACAGATTATTTACTTTTTTCCCCCTTTAATACTGTTGTAATGGTTTTAAAATGACCACTAATTCTTTGATATTCTTCCCTTCAATAGATGGAAAGTAGTTCCTCTTTTCCTGAGTGTGGGCTGGAGTGGACTGAGTGAATCTCTTCTGATAAAAAGAATGAATGGATGTGATAGTGTGAGACTTTGAAAACTGGGTATAAAAAATACTGTGACTTCCTGCTATTGTGTCTTTCTCATTCTCTCACTCTGTTTCTATCTCTCTCTCTCAGATAATTCTCTCTGGAGGAAGCTAGCTGCCAGGCTAGGAGAAGCCCATGTGGTAAGGAACTGAGGCCTCCTGCAAGCAGCCGTGTGAATGAATCATCAGGAAGTGGCCCCCCAACCCTACTCAGGTCTTCAAATGAGACTGTAGTGGCTGCCAGCATCCTATCTACAACCTTATGAGAGGCTCTGAGCCAGAGCCACCCAGATAAACAACTTCTGAATTCCTGACACATAGAAACCAAATAATACATGTTTACTGTTTAAACCACTAAGTTTTGGGATAATATTTAATGTATAAGTGGATAACGAGTACAATTATATTAAGAACTTTTAAAGAAATTAAGAACTTTTTAAAGAAACATTTACAGCCCCTTTTAACACCCACTCTCCTCTACTCCCAGTTTCATCACTTTGATACGTCCAAGTTCACTAGTTATCCATCAATACCTGTTTTTTTCTTTCTTCTAAAGCAAAGGTCAGAAAACCCTTTTTCTATGGGGCCAGATAGTACATATTTTAGGCCCCGCAGGCCATGTGGTCTCTGTCACAACTACTCAACTCTGCCCTTGTAGCATGAAAGCAGCTGTGGACAATATTTAAATGAATGTGTGTGGCTGTGTTCTAATAAAATTGTATTTATGGACACTGAAATTTGAATTCCACATCACAAAATACTATTCTTCTTTTGATTTTTTCCTCAGCCACTTTAAAATGTAAGATCCATTCTTAGCTTGCCTGTTATTTAAAACCAGGCAGTGGGCCAGATTGGACATATGGATCTATTTTGCCTATTACTGCACTAAATTAATAGAATTCTTGGTATTTAACTGGCACATGGATACCCAAAATAAAGACAACATTTTTTCAGACAGTAGCCTTTGACCCCATTTTGGTTAATGGGATGTAAGTGGAAATGATATGTGCAATTCTGAGTCACACTCTTAAAGGGAAGTGGTGGACTCTCCTCTTTCATTCCCCTTTTCCCTCTTACTGGCTAGAATGAAGATCAGCTGGGACCATGTGGCTGACAGAAATGTCCTTGGGATGGAGGAGCAAATAGAAAGAGCCATAACTTCTGGCTCTGGACCATTTGCAGTCATACTGTCATGAGAGTGAGAAATAGACTACCATCCCATTCAGACCTCTGTTTTTAGGTGCCTTTCACACATCGCCAAATCTATATCCTAACTAATTCGCTGGTTATTCTTTGGTTAACTTACCCTGATGTAACGACAGGTTAATGTACCGTACCTTCAAGAAGCACTGCAGAGAGTGGGTAACAACTCAGTGTGGAGTTAAATTCACTCTTGATTACTTATCAAGTCTGGACAGTCTGGACAGAGGATAGCTTTAAGTTTGTTTTAAAACCAGGATTTCTAAAAAATCACAGGTATTTGCCGTTTCTTCTGATCATTGATTTCCTGCAGTCTGGAAATGAACAAATGTGCTTCTGCATCCCTTTTCTCTCACCTTTATGATACATATAGCCAGGGGAGGAATGGTATTAATTG
Organism: Smutsia gigantea; assembly: GCA_032199065.1. Taxonomy (NCBI): domain Eukaryota; kingdom Metazoa; phylum Chordata; class Mammalia; order Pholidota; family Manidae; genus Smutsia; species Smutsia gigantea. The sequence continues at coordinate 14,106 of JAVSCE010018877.1, forward strand.
GGAGAAACATAAAAAATTCACTCTCTGAGGAAGAATTAATTCACGTTGTCCTTTGTGGAGCTTATTCACATAAATGAATGGGTTTAAACTGCAGCCCACTCCCCCAAAGCATTCTATGGTCCTATGGCTTTTCTCACTCATATGATAACTGAAAGAAATTATAGTCATAATAGATATACTTATCTTGAGAGCATTTTTAATTTTCTGCAGAAGAGCTTGGAGGTCCCATTCTATGAACAACAGTGAGGACAGATCCCACAGTCAGTCTGGAAGCCACTATGAGAATCAGCCACCATCATTTGGCAGCACCCAAACGTCAGGCATTGTCCGAACACAATTCTTTGGGTTCTTGTGCCAACACGGTTTTCCCCAGTCATTTCTCTACCCCCTTTCTCTCCTCGCCAAAAACCCAACTCACTTTAAGTAGGCACAGTCTTCCAAGTCCTGGCTGTTAGTGTCCTCAAGAGATTTCAGGGAGGAACAGTTCTGGCTGAGAGTTAGAGCCAGAGGCTGGCCAGCGAAGGGAACAATGTCTGGGTTTTGAGAACAGCTGGAGCTGCATAGGGAGAAAAGCAGCTTGGCAAATGAGGAAAGAATGTGCTTGTCACTTCAAGAGGAAAGAAACTTCGATTTCCCTCCTGCCTCTGCCAACAAGTGTTTATTGGAAAGGACAGATGGTGGTCATGGCAGGTGACTTTTGGTTCAGATTTTATGGAATTTTTCATGTTTATTTCACCTTTTCAAAGAGCAGATAAATGTACGAATCCCACATTCTAACTATTCTGAATTCTGCTTATGTTTTTATTGGATAAGTGAGTGTTGTTCCTCAGAGTTATTTTTAAGAATGCCGCCCCAGGCCCTTTTTGAAACTCTGCTCGCTTTCCTTGCATGTAAGCTAATATTTGTTATAGGGATTTTGGAGAAAAGTAACAGAGGGCATTAAATGAAAAGTGAAAGCCCAAGGGAGAAAAGAGCCTGTTCTGAGAACACGAGATGAATTTACAGTTGGGGGAATCTGATGGGCCCATTAAGACAAAATAAGGAATTTCTAACTGACACCAAAAGTGAGCTTATGAAAGTTGAGGGGAAATAATGTTTTTAAGATGTCATATTCATTGTTCATGTTTGATTTCTCTGATTTTCTTGGATTATTATGGAAGTGGATAGAACAACAGAGACTATTTTCCCATTCTGAATTCCTTTAGTTAGACTTGGAAAGTATGACCTGATTTTACTTATAGAATGAAGAACACAGTCCAATATTAATATTCAAAAAACAGTCATTGTTACCATTGTAGGTCTCTTGCCTCCCTTTCTCAACTCTTTTTTTTGTTGGTCTACTTTAGGATTCTCCCTTTAATTGTACCTAACTGCTTTTTTTTTCAGCTTGACAGTGAGGATGTTAGTTGGATCTTGGGGCATAAATACTCCTGAAAGTTAAAACAGGGAATCAGGAGGATGGGGAAGGGAACGTGTACTTCTTGAATTTTGTTGGTGTGACAGACCCTATACTAGCTCCTTTCCTTGTAAAAATTTGTGAAGGAAGAAACATTCCCGTTTTAGAGACAGGAGACTGAAGCTCAGGGAGGGCCCTTATAACTCGTCTAATACTGCCAATATGCTATTACATGGTAAAGTCAAGGTATCTGGATTTAAAAATGATTTTGATCCTGAATTCCATATGCTTTCCACTGCCTCATTTTTGCCTACATAATAAAATCTGGGTTGATTATGTTTCAATTTATTAATCACTAAAATCAATTGATCAGAAGTATATATGTAACCTGTGTATATTATTCACTATTCTTTTTTTGCTAGTGCATTTTCTAGGTAATGAGATTTTGTTGCAAGATGCAAGGGACCACCAGTCTTCAGCTATAGTCACTTTGGGTCCCAAACTTCCAAAACTAAAATTAGTACTTCTTGAGAGAAAAATAATATGATGTGGTCTGTTTGTTCACTAACCAAGATGAAGCCCCTGGTCTGCCAAGGCTCATGTGAGCCACCCCAGAGGTGGTAGCCTCTTGCATGTGCAGTCTGTGGGGACTTGCCTTTAACTTGGGCACTCTTCTCTGAGGCTACTGCAGCAGGCTTCACTCAGTATACAGTGTGAATCATGGCAACTTTTTGCAGAAAGCATCTCTTGGGGCTGCTGTTCTTAGAAGGGGATTTTGAGCAAAGCGGGAACTTAGAATTTCATAGACTCTTTCCCAGCACAAGGACAAAGAGACCAATGGGACATAAAGAAGTCAGTGAACTTCAGGGAATATCCTGGGAGCAACATCTATCACAATCTTCTTCACTCACCAGCATCAAGAGCATCTCCAATGGGTTGACACACATCTACTTTGTGCTAATCATGCTGAGAATATTAAGAATAATTTTTAGAAATTTCTAAACTTCTTAATTCTCAGAGGTCATCACTTTGCTGTGCTGTGTTTACCCATACAGTAAAATCAACACAAATACTGCTCAAAGAGTGTCTCAACTGCTATGGAAATGTAGAAGTATTTCTTATAATCCAGAATACTTAATTAATCAGAATTTTTATTCTCCAAGCATTCTGAGTAATCAGTAGTTTCCTATCATTTGCACTATGACATATCTGGCTTATTAAATACATTTTCTTCCGAATCTTTCTTTAACATTATGTGAGATGTACATGGGAAATGCACATTTAAATAGTCACAGCAATGGGTGTAATGAATTCCACATGGAGACTGCATGTTGTAACTCCCATGAACTGAGGGGTAAGATTTTTATGTCATTGTTTTCTATAATAAGATCTGAAACCATCTGCACATGTCTGGCAATTTAAAAGTTTCAGTAAACTAATACTTGGTAACAATACTGATTTCTCCTAAGGATAAATAAGTGGAAGTTTTATTTTACAACTATTTTTTAAAATAGCATATGTCATGCAGAACTGATGTTATGGGTAAAATAGAACTTTGCTAATAAGTTAACTGGATAAAATATGTAAAACATTTTGTCTCTTGACTAACACTTTATCTATGGGGCAAAGTAGATCAGAGTGGTTGTCTGGAGTGGTGCAACTTTACAGGCCCTGGGGAACATGGGCATTCCCTTCTTTGTTGTAAAAATAAGTGTATCTTAATGGACATACTTCTACATGTCTAAATTGAAGAACCTATTTAGATATTACACTGATATTTTAGTGATTTACTAAATAAATTATTAAATGAAAGTATTTATGAATGGGTAATTTTTAATAAATATCCTAGTTTGAGTGTTTCATTTTCAATATTTTAAGGCTCCTCTATTTAAAATTAAAGAACAACTATATAGAAACATTGTCGGGGTGTATCAGCTGGTTAACATACCGCATCTAGTTTTTCAGGACTTTGGACAACCCCTGGACATGGTGTGCCTCTCACCTTTTGGCCTAGGCACTAGGTTTTGTTAGTGTTTGAATTGCCTGGCATCAGGAAGACTAAATAGGGATTAGCAAATCCTTCAAAGCTTTATGTGTAGCAATTTAGCAGAGAGGTTAACCACAGAGGGTGCTGGAGGCAGATTGCTTGATGAAATCCTGGCTTTGCTTTTTACTGGATTTTAATCTTGGTGAAGTTATCTGACACTGTGTCTCAGTGTCATCAACTGAAAAATGAGGATAATCAAAGTACCTTATATATTACTATGAAGGTTGAATGAAATGATACTTGTCAAGCACTTAGCCCAATTCCTGGCCCTACTAAAAGCTGAATAAATGTTAGATGTTATGATTGTTGTTGATAATGATGTTACTGTTGTGATTCTTCATCTTTTTTATCATGAGTATTTGATAAACCAGAAAAGGTAATGTATCAGCTTATGGTGGAATGTGGTGTAGTGCTTGGAATGCTTGCATAACCTCTCAATAGCACTTCATTTCTTAGATCAGAGATTATTTCAATGTAAAACCAGTAGTTTGAGAGCTGCTTGAGTAATGGCGACAAAAGATTAGTTTATAGACAAATTAAGGTATCAAATTTTTTGGCTTTTGTTTTTGTTTTCAACTGGAATTAACTCATCTTAATATAGCAATCTCAGGTTATCTCTGCTGATTGGCCAGTATACTTAGCTTTGAGATGCAAAGTCTTCTTATAGAGATGCAATTCACGTAACATAAAATTAACCATTTTAAAGTATACAATGCATTGGCATTTACTACATTCAAAATGTTGTGCAAACACTCCCTCTATATTGTTACAAAACATTTTCATTACCGCAAACAAAACTTTGTACCCATTAAGCAGTCACTTCCCATTTCTCTTTCTCACTAGCCCCTTGGTAACCACCAATCTGTTTTCTGTCTTTTTGGATTTACCTATTTTGGATATTTCATGTAGATGCAGTCATGTAATGTGGTCTTTTTTGTTCAGCTTCTTTCACTTAGCCTAACATTTTCAAGGTTCATCCACATTGTAGTGTGTATCAGTACTTTATTCCTTTTTATGGCTGAGTAATATTCCATCATTATATTCCATTGTTTGTATATACCATATTTTGTTTATAGACCCATGTGTTGATGGTCTTTAATTTTTAAATGGAAAATTAATATAGATAGCCCAGTAGAAAAATTCAACATGAGATTCAAGCAGGTAAAATGTTAGGATAATGAGGCATAAACTCTATATTTATCTAGCAACCACTGGATCTCTGATGACTAGTACAGAATATGGCATAGAGCAGATACTCTATAGATATTTATTATATGAATGAATGAATAAACCACTGTAAATGATGATGTTTAAAATTGACTTACAGATATAATCAATTCTCCCCATTGCACAAAACCAACTGAAAGCCACAGAGCAAGGAAGCTCATTGATGGAGGACACACAGCTCGGTCAGGAGAGCACCGAATGGGATGGAAAAGTGGGGGTCAGAGGGGCAAACTAAGCTGGCTTGTACACTGAGTCACTCAGGTTATAAGGGAGCAAATAGCTGCATCAATTATCTTATTCAGGGCCATATGCCTCTCTTTTCTTATTCAGGGCCATATAAGAATGAGTTTTAAGTTCCACAGACATACACCCCATGCTTATGCTTACCCTCATTAAACCTTTTATATTCTGGTTATAATGCAGGGAGTTTTAAAAGCAGCATATAAAAAGTAATGATTTTGATGAGTATACAGTTACATTTTTGGAAACTGCTGAAGTTTAAGACCCATGAAGTGACAGTCATGTCAGACTTAAAGAAAAACTGAAACTTGCTACACTATGTATGTCGTATGCCCTAGATCTGATTATAAGAAGCAAAATGAAATTAATATAAACTTTGTCAGTTTAAGGAGTCTGGGAAAAGAGCCTGTGCTGAAAGAATTCACCACACATTTGCAAACAGAAATGAACTTCAGAACATAATTTTCCTTGACTGTAGTGGTTGAAGAATGAATTTTCTTTTTTACCCTATTTTATGAGCACCATCAGAATACTTTCACCACCCAAATCACCATTTGGTTATTCTGAAGATTGTAATGAACTTACTCTGCTTCAAAACTGCCTTATGTCCCACAGGCTATAGTTTTCTAAACTGGGAGTAATTTCATGACACTTTTATTTGGCTAGCTTAATTTAAGATTTAAACATAGATGCCTATGGATGGTTTTTCAACAATAGTTTTGTGATTTATGGACTTGCCAAGAATTAGATGCTGTCTAGATAGATACACAGCAGTTCAACATATTTCATTGTGGAATATAGAAAATTAAGAGATTGGGAGAGCAAAACATACATGAGTTAAAGTCCAGAAAACAAGATAATTAAGAATGGCTAAAGAAGTGAATATAATTTAGCTTAAAAGAAGGGGTGTTTGAAGAACAATTATATGGAAAATGTTATATGTGAAAATGTTGACTAACTGAAACTTTCTCTTTACTAAGGACATGAGTTAATGAATTTCATGAATATAAATTAAGCATATGAGTACTGGATTCAAAGAGATTTGGGTTACAGTCCCAAATGTAAACATTTACAAGCAGTCTATAACTTTGGGAAGATTCCTTAACTTACCTGACCTTCAGTTTTCCTGTGTAAAAAATACAGATAATAACAGTAATTATCTTACAAGGTTGTTGGGAGGATTAAATGAGATCAGCTTTGCACCTTGATGCACTATACCTGTCCAATAAATGTGAGCTATTTTTACAGTTTGAAGTAAAGGACACAAATATTGAAGTGGATCGTCAAAGTAGATCCTTCCCGTAAGAGCTGTGAGAATGTGAAAGGGTCACCTCTGCCCACATGCAACATTCTTCTCCTGACAATTCATTTATGTATTTTTCTAGCCCACAATCCTAGAAGTAAACTATAAGAAAGAGCAGCTGTTGTAAAAATCCTTTTCACCCTTTCAGTGTTGGCTTGCACTCTCTGGGAGGGGACTTTTGCTATTTAAATTCCATGTCTGTCATTCTGAAAGTGGGTTGGAATCAGGCCCTTGCTGATGATGGGGCTACCCCAAGGCTTCCAGTGGGGAGTCAGAGCCAGAGGTGTATCTGCTGGGGGTGCCCTGCTCTTATCCCTTGGGCAAGCCTCGCTACTTCAGTGGGACAGGCCAGATCTGCCTCTCCTTGCCTGATATTTTCTCTGAAGCCAAGGGAGGTTACTTTGCCTGGACATGTGGTAAGTGATGGGCCAGGGAATTGACACTCTCTGGAAGCAACACTCACTGTGACTGTCAGAGCTGGTGGATGAGTTCTTCAGCTCCTTTGCTCCTCAGATGAAGGCATCCGCTTTAACACTGTTTTCCCATAGGAATCAGTTCAGCCATTCGTGTGGGACTGTCTTGATAATTCACGTTTATTGTCTGCCTCCTCTTCCTTAACTCACTTCCCCTTCTCTCTCTGGTGTTTTGGGATCACCTCTCAAACACTGCTTGTGTTAAAAAATACTTGTATCAGAATCTGTTTTGCGGGGAGCTAGACAGACCCAGGGTGTCAGTAGCTTTATTGAGTTGTAATTGATAATTGTATAAGTTTAAGGTGTACGATATGTTGATTTAATCATTGCATCTTTTATGTTTTCAGAGCAGTAAACGTAATAGAAGTTTGTAGGAGATTTGAAGTGAATGGGGGAATTGGAAAAATGAGTGTCTATTCATTTTAATTGCAAACATCTTACTGCATACTAAGTGTCAGACATTGGGCTAACCCGAATGGCATAAAAGGTGGGTCCTGCCCTGGAGAGACTCACATTCTTCTGGGAAAGACAAACACAGCAATTCATCATTAAACTCCAAGCTGATGTATGACTTTAGAAAGCTGAATGCAAAGTGCTATGGGAGTACAGACAAGAGAAAAGCCCCAAAGGCTAATGGGTGGACTTTAAATTCACAAAGTAAGTGACATTTGTGCTAAAGGATGAGTAGGACTTTGGTGGAATCTGGGTGAGAAGAGCTTTGCAGGCAAGGAAAACGGCTGGCAGAGAGCTCACAGATGCATGCAGTGCTAGGTGGAGAGCTGGAGAAAAGTTCACTGTGGGGTGGAAAAGTGCAGAAGATAAGGCTGGCAGAGTGGGGAGGGCCTGATGATAAAAAGTCTTGTCTCCTTAAACTATAGAGCAGATGAGAGGAGAGGGAAGGCCTTGCTGCATCAGAAAAAGCAAGCACAATGCCTGTCCCAACTCGTTCTTTGGTGTATGTCTCCAGGGCATGGAGAAAAGAGAGAGGAGAAGAGGCTCAGAAAACAGGCTGTGTATTTCCAGCTACCATTCATGAATGATTATTCCCTTATATCTCATGGGAAAACTGGGAGGTAAGACTTTTAAGCCCTTTTACTCACGAGGACATTGAGGCCTAATTAGAGGAAGTCTAGAAATGTTAAGGTTTGGAGCTCATGACTGCCCGACTCCACGGCCCCTAACCACTGCATTATACTACTTCTTTCTGGAAGTGAATGTGGAGTAGACAGAAGCTGCTATGGTTGGACTGGGGTGGCAGTCATTGAAGTGGAGGTCATTGAAGGGAGAGGCCCACTTCCTAAGTTCTGCTTATTCAGGGCAACTAAAATCAGAAGAAACAAGAAGGAACAGCCCTCATGTTAAAGTCATTTGTTTTCATTATTTACTTTGGTGAAGTCTCCAGAAGATATTTTGGGTTTCAAATATATGTTTTTCCTTCAAATTCATCTTTAGCAACTGTTAAAAGCATCCAACAGAAGAAGAGAGAATAAAACATTACTTAAGCCCCAAGAAGGGCAATGCCGTTACTGTAGAGAGAGCTCTGGCCTATGGCTGATCGCTTCCTCTCAGGCCCCTCAGAGCACCATCCTAACGTGTCTCTCCTTGTGTGAAAGCCTTAAGTAAACAAAATTATAGCTTTTTAAAAACTAATTCACCTTTGAGAAGTTTAACATTTGTCTTTAGAACTTAGTTACTTCAATGAAAATAGTCATTAAATTGTCAGTTAACACTTGAGGAGAAACTTGGGCCTAATTATGTGACTTCTAAATTTTTTTCTATAAACACTACTCTTAAATCCAGATAGACAAAACATAACATGGATCGTATGTTTTCATAAGCAAACAATGAAGAACGATTTGCACAATTTTGAACATGTTAAGCACCTTAGATTCTCATGATACACTGGAATAGAACAGGAAAGGAGTCAGAGCCAATCTAGGAAATGTGATAATATCTTTTAAACATGTGACTGAAGCATTAATGAGAAAACTCTGTAAAATCCAGAGTAATCCATTTTTAATTTTCTTCTAATAGTCTTATTTATAACAGAAATCTGACATAGTGCAACTTAAAATGTTTTTTTTCAAATAAAACATTATTCGAAACATTGTATTTCTATAGTAGATTTTAAAATATACACAGTCAGATACCTACAGCTACCACTCCAGAGTTTTAAGAAGATCATAGAATATGGGGTCTGGGCATTTTGAACACTAGTTGTCTCAGGTAGCAATCATATAAAAAACATGTTAAGTCATTTTCCTGTCAGCTACTTGACCCCTTTTAGAACTGGAACAATGTTTACTCTCTATCACAGACTCCCAATGGTCTTTGAGAACAACCTCAAAATGTTAACTTGCTGCTCCTGGTGATGGTTGATGGCCATCCCTCTTGAAGCTGAAGAGGAAAAAACCAGATGCATTCATCTAAAAAGTTTATTTGCTGTGGGAATTCACTTTGGCGAATGCAACTTTTAAGACCCGTTGGTTCACTCAGAGGTCAAGTAACATGTATGTAAGGATCTTTAATAACATTCTTTCAACTTGGCCAGCAGGAAATGCCCTGATGCCAGTTGTTCTCTCTTTTGAGTATTATATTTGCATATACCTTCATTTGAATTCCCAACAAATAGTGAAATTGTTTTCAAAACATGTGGATAACATCATGTAAAGTTAGAGATTTTTATTTTCTTTCATTGGTTTTCTTTCTTGGTTTATCAAAAGCACTGTTTTTGAAATATTTATTATAACCAAAGAGCATTAGGAAAATTTCTTTTAACAAATAAGTAAGTTTGCATTAAAGGTGCTCCCTGGGGGATGCTTATCTCCATTTCCCAAAATATGTTCTGCAAACCTCTAATTCCCAGCACTGGTTATTAGGATGGTAATAGCTGTCATTCATAGGATGTCATAGGATGGTAATAGTGAAAATGTTTTATGAATAAATTAGTTTAAGTGATTCTGGGAATGTGGTGACCAGAACAGAGCTCCCTTTCTTCTGCACCCAGTTTGAAGCTACTAGGCTCTCCGAAGTCAGGCATCTGTTGAGCTTTTGGGCCCTGGGGTGTGTGGGTAAGGCTTTGGGCACTGCTGCATCCTTTTGGTGAGAATTGGTACAGGGCTTGCTTGGATTACAGAGCATTTTAAAATACTTGTTTGAAAGCCAGGGCATTTAATCCTGGGAAAATCCTGGGGGAACACGTCACACCTCGATTTCAGGTGAGTATTCTAGGTTTCCCTTCCCTGAGTGTCCACAGACTAAAAGAGAGCTGAAAGGCTTGTTTGCACTTGCTCTGCCATCTAGGGTAGGAGACCACAAGGAAATTCTGTAGGGCTGGTACCCAGTCTTTTCATCCCAGGCCTCAGGTCCTGAGAACCCTTTGCCTTTCACTGCCTGTCTACGTCTCACTTCCCTTTATGCTACCTCAGCAGTAAAATATAAGTTCCAGAGAAGCTACAGAGAAAGATAGCAGCCCAGCTGAGAAGATCCTGCCACCCAAGAGAGAGAGGACAAGCTGAGCCATCAGAACACACGCCATATAAATGCAGACATTAAAGTACTGGGGAGGAGATTCTGCTTCAAGGTGGCGACGTGGGAGGACGCTGGGCTCACTTCCTCTTACAGACACACTGAATCTGCAGCTACGTAGGGAGCAACTTCTGAAAAAAACCCCCAAAAACTATGTGAGCAACTCCTGTGCATTTGGTGAATGAGAAAAGGCCCACATCGAAGGAGGTAGGTGTGGCTGGGGCACAATTTTGCCATAAGCTCCATCCTGGGTGCAGGGGACCAATAATCGAGAGCGAGCTCAGAACCTGGAGCTTCACTCTGAGGAGTAAAGGGTTTGAACCCCATCAGCCACTCCAACTTTTAAGATATGCACCTCAGAGGAGGGCCCCGAAAACATTTAGCTTTGCAAACCAACGGGGCTCGCCTCCGTGAGACCCACAAGGCTGCGAACACCTGCGAAATGGCTCTTAAAGGGCCCGCGTGCTGGTGCTTATCACCTCAAGGCTCCGTGCAGAGGCAGCCGGGCAGAGGTACTCAGACCTGGGGTGACTGAGGCTCATTTGCCCATCTTAAGGCCGGCTCCTGAGGGGCAGGCATCTAAGTTAGCACACATCTAGGGGCCTACCGCCTGGCGGGTACGTCTTCATGCACTTCCTCTGCCTCGCTCTAGCCAGCGGGCGCCATATTTTTTTCTTTTTCACTTTTTTCCCTGTGAGCACCACCTGTATGTTTCCTCTGTGTTTAATTATGGCTGGTCGGTGCCGTCTTCTTTTTTTCACTTTTTCGTGGCGAGCATCGTGTGTACACCCTCCCTCCGCGGCATTCCACCTGGTGGGCGCCACCTTCACGCTCTCCGGCCCGCCCTGCAGCAGAGGGCCAGTATCTCCTGGAGGGGAGCTTTTCCATGTGCCCCAGTTTTGCAGCTCTTGCCCAGGGGACACCCCTTGATCACCTGACCCTGGAGTCAGAGGTGAGCGCCTGGGTCCCATAGGATTGTAACTATCAGAGAGACCGCTCTCGGGAGGCTGCCACCTGCAGGCCACTGCACAGAGAGCCCGCTGCTACGCAATCCAGTCTCTCTGTCAGAGAGGCCTATTTGCTGGTCCAGGAGGTTTGGCTTGAGGGACAGGCTCCTGGGGTGGCACAGAGCTGGGGGCTGACAACAGGAGCCCTCAGGGGAAGGAGGCCAGTGGACATCATCTTTGCACTGACTGCCCCTTGCCTGCATCTCTCAGAGAGGAGCCGATTGTCTGGAACCCTGATTTTTGTGGTTGCCCCTGGGGAACAGCTCTGCATAGCCTGGCTCCAGCGGCCAGTGGTATTATGCAGTGGGTCCCACAGGGTTCCTAAACAGCTGCCACCCCACAGATCACAGCGAGAGCCAAAGATGAGGCACTCAGTCTTCCATGAGTGGTCTGTTAGCTTGTCCTCCTAAATGCAGCCTGAAGAGTAGGCTTCTAATTAAATGCATAACTGAGGGCTGACTGTAATCCTTTCTGGACACCTAGGAGGGTGGATACTGTACTTCCACTTCCTCCTTGTGGTGCTCCGGAGCACCAGGGTATCCTGGAGGGGAGCTTTTACACATATCTGTGCCCTGGTTTTTATGGCTGCTGACCAGGGGATGCCCCTTGATCCCTTGGCACTGGTGGCCAGGTTGGCTTGTGCTTTTAGGTCCCACAGGGTTGTGACAGAGAGCCAGTTCACGGCAGGCTACAGCCTCCCAGGCACCTCACAGAAAGCAGACTGAAACGCAGCAATGTCTTTCTGTCAAAGAGGCCCATCTGCTTGTCTTAGAGCTTCTGCCTGAGGGGCAGGCTGCTGGTTTGGCACACAGCTAGAGGACTGTGGCGGTGCTCTCAGGGACTGAAGGCCAGTGGATGCCATCTTTGCATTCTCTCCCTGCTTTGCTATAGCTCCCTGGTATTTCTGGGAACTTATACACTCATCTGGAGCCCTGATTTTTGCAGCAGCCGGTTGGGAGATAACTCCAAGCCGCCTGACTCTGGTGGCCAGTGGGACTTATGTTTGTGGTCCCACAGTACTGTATATATTTGCGTATTTTAAAAGCTGCTGCCTAAGTGTCTGGGTTCCAATCAGCTAGATGGAAATTATGATGGAAATATAAAAGATTGAAGGGTAAATCCAGGAAACTGAACATATGGGTAATAGCTATTCAGAAGGGGAAAAGATAACAGATGGAGGAAAAACAGTAGTTAAATAAATTCTAGGGGAACATTTTTCAGGGCTGAGCTAAGTCTCAAGTCTGCAGCTCTTACAAGATTCCAGGCTGAAATGATGAGAAAAGATACTCACCTGGTTATTTTCTCGTAACATTCTTAAACTCCAATGGATAAAGAAAAACTTTTTACAATCTTCCAGGAAGAAAGGTTAAATTATCTACTGAGAAGAAAGAATCATAATGCCGCTAGACTACTTATCTGTAAACAAAGGAAACTAAACAACAATTGAATCAAAGAAAAAGGATAGCATCTCAGGAATATCCAGCCAAGATATTATTCACCTGAATAAAGATATTCAAGGATAGATGATAAAGCAGAATCATCCAAGTAAAGCCTCTGAGGAAAATACTCAAGATAGTCTAAATAAAACATAAATGAACTCAAGTTAACTCAATTCAGAGGAGTGGCAAAAAGGATAGGAATAAATGATGAACAGTGAACCTTGCCATGTGAACAGATTCAGTCATTCATCTACTCAGCAAATAAGTTATTGTGTGCCTAACTCAAGTCAACACTGTTGTTGGCAGTGGGGATGCTGCAGTGAATAAGGTAGACAAGAATGAAATTTTAATGCATATAATCTGTCTGGGAATAAATAACATGATGTTAATGAAGGATGACTGAAACAGCCATATAATGGATATTTGAATAAATTCTAAAATATGCCCACGAAGCCTAAAAAAACATGTGGGGAGGAGTAAATGCATTCAGAAAGCCTCATGGGGGAAGAGAGAAATGACAGGTGTTAGGGGCTGGGGAGGTGGAATTAGAAGTATTCTAAAGGATTGTCCTATTGAGGAAGAATGGCAAAGCAGTTTTAATTGCAGATCTCAGCTCTGGTGGGCTGAAATCCAAAGATGGCCCTCCCCACATTTCTTGCCCTGATCCGCAGGACTGAGAATATGATAGTGTATCATGTATATGATTATGTTATCTTACATGGCAAAGGCACTTTGCAGAAGTAGTTAAGGTTACCAATCAGTTGACTCTGAGTTAATCAAAGGAAGATCATCAGGTTTGACTTAATCTAATCACACGAGCACTTTAGCAGAGAGTTTTCTCTAGCTTGTGGCTGAAGGGGAAGTCAGATAGAATTAAAACACAAGGAGGGTTTGATGCACAAAGTCACTGATGACTTTGAAGATGGAAGGAGCCACCTGAAAGAACTGGAGAGTGGCTTCTAGTTGCTTAGGGCAACTTCTCGCAAACAGCCAGCAAATATATGAAGACCTCAGTCCTACACATACTGGATTCTAACAACAATGTGAATGAGACTGGAAATGATTCTTCCCAGATGCTCCAGATAAGAGTCCAGCATGGACAATACCTTGATTTCCATCTGTGAAACTCTAATCAGAGACTCCAGCTGCTCTTCTTCCCATACACAGAAATGAGAGCTAATTAATGGGTATTGTTTTACACTGTATATTTGTGGTAATTTGTAATGCAGCAATGCAAAACTAATACATCAACTTGTGAAACTACTAACTGATATTTGATTTTTTTTTGCATGAAGGTTTACATTTTTTTAATTTTGGTATCATTAATCTACAATTACATGTGCAACATTATGGGTAATAAACTCCCCACTTCATCTAGTACCCCCCACATACCCCATCACAGTCACTGTCCATCAGCGTAGTGAGATGCTATAGAATCACTTCTTGTCTTCTCTGAGTTGTACAGCCCTCTCTGTGCCCCCCCCCCACATTATGTCTGCTAAATATAATGTCCCTTTTTCCCCCTTGTCCCTCCCTTCCCAACCATCCTCCCCAGTCCCTTTCCTGTGGTAACTGTTAGTTCATTCTTGGGTTTTGTGAGTCTGCTGCTGTTTTGTTCCTTCAGTTTTTTTCTTTGTTCTTATACTCCACATATGAGTGAAATCATTTGATACTTGTCTTTTTCGCTTGGCTTATTTCACTGAGCATAATACTCTCTAGCTCCATCCATGTTGTTGCAAATGGTAGGATTTGTTTTCTTCTTATGGCTGAATAATATTCCATTGTGTATATGTACCACATCTTCTTTATCCATTCATCTACTGATGGACACTTAGGTTGCTTCCATTTCTTGGCTATTGTAAATAGTGCTGCAATAAACATAGGGGTGCATCTGTCTTTTTCAAATTGGGCTGCTGCATTCTTAGGGTAAATTCCTAGGAGTGGAATTCCTGGGTCAAATGGTATTTCTATTTTGAGTTTTTTGAGGAACCTCCATACTGCTTTCCACAATGGTTGAACTAATTTGCAGTCCCACCAGCAGTGCAGGAGGGTTCCCTTTTCTCCACATCCTCGCCAACATTTGTTGTTGTTTGTGTTTTGGATGTTGGCCATCCTCACTGGTGTGAGGTGATATCTCATTGTGGTATTAATCTGCATTTCTCTGATGATTAGCGATGTGGAGCATCTTTTCATGTGCCTGTTGGCCATCTGAATTTCTTCTTTGGAGAAGTGTTTATTCAGATCCTCTGCCCGTTTTTTAATTGGCTTATTTGCTTTTTGTTTGTTGAGGTGCGTGAGTTCTTTATATATTGGATGTCAACCCCTTATCGGTATTTCATTTATGAATATATTCTCCCATACTGTAGGGTGTCTTTTTGTTCTACTGCTGGTGTCTTTTGCTGTACAGAAGTTTTTCAGCTTGATGTAGTCCCACTTGTTCATTTTTGCTTTTGTTTCCCTTGCCTGGGGAGATATGTTCATGAAGAAGTCGCTCATGTTTATGTCCAAGAGATTTTTGCCTATGTTTTTTTCTAAGAGTTTTATGGTTTCATGACTTACTTTCAGGTCTTTGATCCATTTTGAGTTTACTTTTGTGTATTGGGTCAGACAGTAATCCAGTTTCATTCTCTTACATGTAGCTGTACAGTTCTGCCAACACCAGCTGTTGAAGAGGCTGTCATTTCCCCCATTGTATATCCATGGCTCCTTTATCGTATATTAATTGACCGTATATGTTTGGGTTAATGTCTGGACTCTCTGTTCTGTTCCACTGGTCTATGGGTCTGTTCTTGTGCCAGTACCAGATTGTCTTGATTACTGTAGCTTTGTAGTAGAGCTTCAAGTCTGGGAGCGTAATTCCCGTTTTATTCTTCCTTCTCAGGATTGCTTTGGCTATTGGGGGTCTTTTGTGGTGGGGTCTTTTGTGGTTCCATATGAATGTTAGAACTATTGTTCCAGTTCATTGAAGAATGCTGTTGGTATTTTGATAGGGGTTGCATTGAATCTGTAGATTGCTTTAGGTAGTATAGCCATTTTGACAATATTTATTCTTCCTAGCCAAGAGCATGGGATGCATTTCCATTTGTTAGTGTCCTCTTTAATTTCTCTTAGAGTGTCTTGTAGTTTTCAGAGTACAGGTCTTTCACTTCCTTCGTTAGGTTTATTCCTAGGTATTTTATTCTTTTTGATGCAATTGTGAATGGAATTGTTTTTCTGATTTCTCTTTCTGTTAGTTCATCATTAGTGTATAGGAAAGCAACAGATTTCTGTGTATTAATTTTGTATCCTGCAACTTTGTTGAATTCAGATATTAGTTCTAGTAGTTTTGGAGTAGAGTCTTTAGGGTTTTTTATGTACAATATCATGTCATCTGCAAATAGTGACAATTTGACTCTTTCTTTACCAATCTGGATGCCTTGTATTTCTTTGTTTTGTCTGATTGCCATGGCTAGGACCTCCAGTACCATGTTGAATAACAGTGGGGAGAGTGGGCATCCCTGTCTTGTTCCTGATCTTAGATGAAAAGCTTTCAGCTTCTCGCTGTCAAGTATGATGTTGGCTGTGGGTTTGTCATATATGGCCTTTATGATGTTGAGGTTCTTGCCCTCTATACCCATTTTGTTGAGAGTTTTAATCATGAATGGATGCTGAATTTTGTCAAATGCTTTTTTAGCATCTATGGGGATGATCATGTGGTTTTTGTTCTTCTTTTTGTTGATGTGGTGGATGATGTTGATGGATTTTCGAATGTTGTACCATCCTTGCATCCCTGGGATGAATCCCACTTGATCATGGTGTATGATCCTCTTGATGTATTTTTGAATTCGGTTTGCTAATATTTTGTTGAGTATTTTTGCATCTATGTTCATCAGGAATATTGGTCTGTAATTTTCTTTTTTGGTGAGGTCTTTGCCTGGTTTTGGTATTAGAGTGATGCTGGCTTCATAGAATGATTTTGGAAGTATTCCCTCCTCTTATATTTTTTGGAAAACTTTAAGGAGAATGGGTATTATTTCTTCTCTATATGTCTGATAAAATTCAGCAGTGAATCCATCTGGCCCGGGTTTTTTGTTCTTGGGTAGCTTTCTGATTATTACCGATTCAATTTCGTTGCTGGTAATTGGTCTGTTTAGGTTTTCCATTTCTTCCTTGGTCAGTCTTGGAAGGTTGTATTTTTCTAAGAAGTTGTCCATTTCTTCTAGGTTTTCCAGCTTCTTGGCATATAGATTTTCATAGTTTTCTCTAATAATTCTTTGTATTTCTGTGGGGTCCATCATGATTTTTCCTTTCTCATTTCTGATTCTGTTCATGTGTGTAGATTCTCTTTTTCTCTTAATAAGTCTGGCTAGGGGTTTATCTGTTTTGTTTATTTTTCCAAAGAACCAGCTCTTGGTTTCATTGATTTTTTCTATTGTTTTATTCTTCTCAGTTTTATTTATTTCTTCTCTAATCTTTATTATGTCCCTCCTTCTGGTGATTTTGGGCCTCATTTGTTCTTCTTTTTCCAATTTCAATAATTGTGAGTTTAGACTATTCATTTGGGATTGTTCTTCCTTCTTTAGGTAGGCCTGGATTGCAATATACTTTCCTCTTAGAACTTCCTTTGCTGTGTCTCACAGACACTAGGGCTTTGTGCTGTTGTTGTCATTTGTCTCCATATATTGTTTGATCTCTGTTTTAATTTGGTCATTGATCCATTGATTATTTAGGAATATGTTGTTAAGCCTCCATGTATTTGTGAGCCTCTTTGTTTTCTTTGTACAATTTATTTCTAGTTTTATTCCTTTGTGATCTGAGAAGTTGTTTGGTAGAATTTCAATATTTTTTAATTTGCTGAGGTTCTTTTTGTGGCCTAGTATGTGGTCTATTCTGGAAAATGTTCCATGTGCACTTGAGAAGAATGTGTATCCTGTTGGTTTTGGGTGCAGAGTTCTGTAGATGTCTGTTAGGTCTATCTGTTCTAGTGTGTAGTTCAGTGCCTCAGTGTCTTTACTTATTTTCTGTCTAGTTGATCTGTCCTTTGGAGTGAGTGGTGTGTTGAAGTCTCCTAAAATGAATGCATTGCTTTCTGTTTACTCCTTCAATTTTGTTAGTATTTGTTTCACATATGTCGGCCCTCCTGTGTTGGGTGCATACATATTTATAATGGTTATATCCTCTTGTTGGACTGACCCCTTTATCATTATGTAATGTCCTTCTTTATCTCTTGCTACTTTCCTTTGAAGTCTATTTTGTCCGATATAAGTACTGAGACACCTGCTTTTTTCTCCCTGTTGTTTGCCTGAAATATCTTTTTCCATCCCTTCACTTTTAGTCTTTGTAAATCTTTGGGTTTGAGGTGAGTCTCCTGTAAGGAGCATATAGATGGGTATTGTTTTTTTATCCATTCTATTACTCTGTGTCTTTTGATTGGTGCATTCAGTCCATTTACATTTAGGGTGATTATTGATAGTTATGTACTTATTGTCATTGCCGGCTTTTAGATACGTGGTTACCAAAGGTTCAAGGATAGCTTCTTTACTATCCAACAGTCTTAACTTAACTCTCTTGTTAAGCTATTATAAACACAGTCTGATGATTCTTTATTTCTCTCCCTTCTTTTTCTTCCTCCTCCATTCTTTGTATGCTAGGTGGTGTATTCTGTACTCTTTTACATTTCCTTTGACTGTTTTTGTGGATAGATGATTTTATTCTTTGCCTTCAGTTAGTATTTGGATGGTCTACTTTATTTTCTCTGCTGACATCTTTTTAGCCTTAGGAGTGCTTCCATCTAGAGCAGTCCCTTTAAGATATCCTGTAGAGGTGGTTTGTGGGAGGCAAATTCCCTCAACTGTCACTTGTCTGGGAATTGTTTAATCCCTCCTTCAAATTTTAATGATAATTGTGCTGGATACAGTATTCTTGGCTCAAGGCCCTTCTCTTTCATTGCGTTACATATATCATGCCATTCTCTTTTGGCCTGTAAGGTTTTTGTTGAGAAGTTTGAAGTTAGCCTGATGGGTTTTCCTTTGTAGGTGATCTTTTTCTCTCTCTGGCTGCCTTTAATACTCTGTCCTTGTCTTTGATCTTTGTCATTTTAATTATGTGTCTTGGTGTTGTCTTCCTTGGATCCCTTGTGTTGGGATATCTGTGGGCTTCCATGGTCTGAGAAACTATTTCCTTTCCCAGCTTGGGGAAGTTCCCTCAATTATGTCTTCAAAGACACTTTTTATCCCATTTCTTCTCTCTTCTTCTTCAGGTACTCCTATAATGCGAATATTGTCCATTTGGATTGGTCACACAGTTCTCTTAATATTCTTTCATTCCTAGAGATGCTTTTATCTCTCTCTGCCTCAGCTTCTCTGTACTCCTGTTCTCTGATTTCTATTCCATTAAAAGTCTCTTGCACCTCATCCTATCTGCCCTTAAGTCCATCAATTGATTGTTTCATTTCTGTAATGTCTCTCCTGACTTCCTCCCTTAGCTC
Organism: Smutsia gigantea; assembly: GCA_032199065.1. Lineage (NCBI taxonomy): Eukaryota > Metazoa > Chordata > Mammalia > Pholidota > Manidae > Smutsia > Smutsia gigantea. The sequence continues at coordinate 33,232 of JAVSCE010018877.1, forward strand.
TTGCATATTTCTCTGTAGGTCCATCAGCATGGTTATGACTTTTATTCTGAATTATTTTTCAGGAAGATTCCTTAAATCTATCCCACCAGGCCCTCTCTCTGGGATTGTCTGGGTGATCTTTGACTGGGCCATATTCTTCTGTCTTTTCATGGCGATAAAAGTGGTCGCATGCAGGTGCCGCATGTGTCAACTGGGAGCACAAAGTCCCTTCCTGCTTGTTGTTCTCCTTGCCCTTCTTTGCACCCTTTGCTGGTTACCCACACACTGGGAGACAGTCTCTGGGATAATCCCCTGAGCTGTCGTGTGGGGGGCCGCCCTCAGGCTAGCCTAGAGCACTGCAGGGATTTTCAGCCATGCCGGGTGCGTTCTGCGGCCCTTGGTGCCTTCTAGACCTTGCTCTGGCTTCCGCAGCCCTTCCCGGTTAGCTGCACACCTGCTGGTACGAGATTCTGTGTGGCTTCTGTGGGTGGGGCCACTCTCCTGCTGATCCGCAGCTGAGGCGGATCCGCCAGACCATTTGCAGCGCCGACCAGGGGAACGAATGGCAGGCTGCTTATCACCATGAGGGGCTTTGTCGGGTTGCTTTACCCGGCAGCTGGTTAGGGGGCCCGAAATTCCTCAAGATTCCCAGCCTGCTGGGACAATTTTGTTCCGCTATTGGGCCCTTGTCTCTTTAAGAGTTTTAAAAAAGCACCCGCTTTTCTTTTGCCCCAGGGGAGCAGGCTGTGGGGACCCGCTCACAGTCTTTGTCTCGGATCCTGCCCTTCCGTTTATCTCATCTCCAATACACCACGCGATGTGTGTCTGGGCTCCTGGTGCAGATCACCAGGGCTGGTTATTTAGCAGTCCTGTGTTTTCACTCCCTCCCCACTCTGATTCTTTTCCTCCCACCAGTGAGCTGGGGTGGGGGAGTGCTCGGGTCCCCCCGGGTCATGGCTTTGTATCTTACCTGCCTCGTGAGGCACTGACTTCTCGCAGGTGTAGCTGTAGCCTGGCTGTTGTACTGTATCTTCTGGTCTCTCTTTTAGGAGTAGTTGTATTTGTTGTATTTTCACAAATATATATGGTTTTGGGAGGAGATTACCACCGCCCTGCTTACGCCGCCATCTTCCCAGTATCTGATATTTGATTTTTATTACACATTTTGATACTTTTGACAAATAACAAGTTTATAAATTAAATTTAACAGCAGTTTATAATAAGCAAATAGCATATATATATAAACTGAAATAAATAATAAAGAAAATAGCACTTGGAAGCCCTTTGCAGCCATAGAGTAGTATATACTTTACAGAAATGTGTACACAACTCTAGGAAATGCATACAGAGCATTATTTAGTTTGTTGATTCTGTGATCTTTATTAACACAAGTTAATGGAAAGTGGCTTTTAAGTGTATAGGAAAGTATTTCATTGCAAATCTGTATTTAACACACAAAAATGTTATATGCCTTTCATAGAGATTTTTCTGGTTGGTAAATTCTTCTTCTGCTTTATTACCTTAGCCTTTTATATTTAAGTGTATATTTTATTATAAATTTTCCTCATGTCGTTCTGTTATCATCTTCAGCTTTGTTTTCTCTCTTATGGCTTATATCCTTCTCAGCTTTTACAAATGAAAGTTAACCATAATATTCTTATCTGTGGGATATAGTATTTCTTAAGTAACTAAGGTACAATTTCTGGGTTTACCTAATCTCATGGTTTCCTGATTAAAAGACATTTTAAAGTTATACAAAGCTTGAGAGGCAATGTGAAATAGTGGAAAGAATATACTATATTAGAAATGAAGAACTGAGTTCAATCCTCAGACTTCCATTAACTAGTATTGCAATACTCGGTAATTCTCTTCTCTTCCCTCTTTCAACATTTGCAATTCAAGAGAGTGGTTTCTACACACTGTAGAATCCTATGTTTTGGGAGATCCCCAGGTTTGCTGTAGAGATAAGAAGTCAGGAGCCAGTGGGGTGGCTTTTGGATGACTGCTCCTGTTTTACTTGGTGTAGTTCTTCTTTTATCTGTTTCATATAGTGGTTTCTATATCATATTTCATTTCATAAAATAGCTGTATAGCTTTTACAAAATGAACACCAAGGCATTAGATGATTTCTGAGATGTTTCCTGATTCAAACATAGGTTCCCTTGTCTACCTGAATTCTCTTAATTGAATAAATTCAGGTAATAAGGGATGTATATTCTATTATATATTAGTCATATTCAATAGAAACAGAACCAACCGGATGTGCTTATTTTAAGAAATTGACTCACATTATTATGGAGGCTTTGTAAGCCCAATATCTCAGGGTAGGCTGGCAGGGTGGAGACCATGGAAAGAGCAGCACCTTGAGTCCAAAGTCAGTCTGCAAGTAGAATTCCCTCTTGGCTGGGATGGGGGTGGTGGTGGTGATGATGTGTGGCTGTGTTCTGTTATGGCCTTCAACTGATTGGATGAGGCCCATTCACATTTTGGAGGGTAATCTGCTTTATCCAAAGGCCACCAATTTAAATGTTAATTTCCCCAAAAAACACCTTCACAAAAACATCCTAATGTTGACCAAATATCTGGGCACTGTGGCCCAGCCATGTTGACACATAAAATTAACCATCACACACTATAAAGAAAAAAATAGGACACTACAGCTGTATAATTAGTCTTTTGCCAGTAGACAAGAAAATGTACTAATAAAATAAAATAGGGAGGAGATGGCAGAATTAGAAAAATCACAGTTTCATTCTGATAAGTAAAGCATGCTATTTTGAGAAGCTAAAATGGCTTTGGATTTTTAGGTTAAATTGCTTGGAAGAAAATTTTCTCCCCTTTGAGTAAATGTTGGGCACAGTGTTTTAGAGAAGCATTCCCTCCCAAATGATACCTTTTCTTTTCACTGAAGAACTATCTCCTGGTCCTTAGAGACCCGTGGATTTACGTTGTCCCAATTTTTACTTCATCTCTACTCCTTTCTAAGTCTTTGCTTCCTGAATCTGCTTACTGCCTCCCCTTGTGCTTCCTCTCATCTTTGTTCATGTGCTGCTGTTGTCTTCAGCAACTTTCTGGTATATTAAAGGCATTTTGCAAGAAATAAATGAACATACTCTTAGTAGACTGCTTTACATAAAGAGCATATGTACATCTAACATTTGTTCATTTGGTCACTAATGCAAAGGAAGGGGCAAGGTATGTTCATTTTACAGAATGAAGCAGTTATTTCAGTTTTCTGATAAACAATGAATAATGGTTTCCGTTTCTTTGCGGTCCAAATGAAATTTACATAATTTAGCAATGTATATCATAGAATAAAAATAGTTTGTGTAGTGCTGCAGCTCCCTTTGAAACAGGCTTTCCCCCACAGGGTGGCATTTTATTGATTACTTAGTTATTCTATTTTCTGTACCTTAAAAGTTCTAGAGCTATCCAGATGTTAAATATGCCTTTAAAAAAGAACTGTTTCATTATGAAATGACATGCATGACACATTTGCTTATAGTGACACTATACTGCCAAATTCCCAAGCAGCAACAGCTAAGTTTCTCAAACCCTCTTAACAGCTCATTTATATTCTTTCAACACAATTCCTCACTTAGGCACAGCTTCCTTGTGTTGGACCAAAGTTACAACTAATTTATCTACTTTGCAACCTGAGAAACACAATGATACTTCATCTTCTGGAAAAAAGATGATGAATAAGACTTTCAGTGTTTTTTAAGACTGAAAAGATTTGACGTAAAACTCTGGAATAGAGAGTAAAATTTTTAATGCTTCCAAACTAATTAAATGCAAAGAAAATGTAGTTGGCCAGGGTGAACAGTGAAGACAACAATCTAATTAGCAAGAGTGCCCCTCCATGTTTCCAGAAGTGTCCAAGGAGCCAATTGAAAACTTCACCAGCTTTTGAGAAAGAAACAATCACCTGCTAGCTGTCCTGATTTGTGTTTCTTCAGGAATGACAATAGTATGCTCACAGTTATCTTAGAGATTGTTCTAGAAAAAAAAAATTCACCCGTTGCCAGAGGTTATAGGAGAAAGGAGCAGATTTTTAAAATTTAAATATAACATTTTATAGTGGAGTTAGCATTTCTCTCTCCCCAGGAACGTTTTCTTCCCTCCTACTTCCCCAGCTTAAGACAAGAGTTGTGTTTTATTTACTTTTGTGTCTTTGGAACCTCACCTTAGTCTTGGGATAAGATTGCTTGTTAAATATTTGTTAAACTGAGCTAAGTAAACTGATTTCTATGTACTATTTATTCTAGTTTTCACTCAGGCCACTGTGTTGTGGGATCTTAGAATTATTATGATTAGTACTCTCTTAAAGCCTAGAACGAAGCAACTAAGCAGCAGTGACATATATAGTAACATGATCTGTTTTTATAAATCAACATGCAAAAGAAGACTTAGAGCCAAATTTAAGGATTGAATATAGAATATTCATCTCTATATTAAAACTAAAGAAACTCTCACACCTTCTAGTGTCCACCTAAGGAAGATAAAATGTTAATTTCCATTGAGTTTAGTCCAATTTAAATAACTAAGAATTTATTTCCTAAACATTTTCTTAAAGCCAACCAATGAGTAGCTATGCCTCTGTGCCTACCTACACATTCGTGTTCTGCTTTACCACTTGCATTTGGTTATTTCTAACATTGGTCTTGTTAGGGCTAGAACTAGAATCAGAAATTTCAAATTGATGGTCTGCACCCAAATATGACTCACATAGTTGGTTTTATTTCCTAGTTTAAAAAGTAATATTTGTATTTGGAAGGGGTTGCCTAAAACTACCCTCAGGTTCAATGATTTGCTAGGACTTCTAGAACTCAGAAAAACTGTTAAACTTGTGGTTACAGTTTATTACATGAAAAAAAAAAGATTAAAATCAGCAATGGAAAAAGGTGCATAGGACAAAATCTAGGAGGCACCAGGCACTAACTTCCAGTTGTCCTATCCTAGTAGTTATGAAGACAGTACCTAATTCTCCCAGCAATGGCATATGACAGCATGCATGAAGCATTGCCAGCCAGGGGGGTTCAACTGAGCCTTGGTATCCAGTGTATTCTTTTTATTTTATTTTATTATTTATTTATTTATTTTTATTATTATTATTTTTTATTAAGGTATCACTGATACACACTCTTATGAAGGTTTCACATGAAAAACAATGTGGTTACAACGAAGCAAAACTGAAGGAACAAAATAGCAGCGGACTCACAGACTCCAAGAAGGGACTAGTGATTACCAAAAGGGAGGGGTGTGGGGTGGGTGGGTGGGGAGGATGGGAGAAGGGGATTGAGGGGTATTATGTTTAGTATACATGGTGTGGGGGATCACAGGGAAAACAGTGTAGCACAGAGAAGGCAAACAAGTGAATCTGTGGCATCTTACTACACTGATGGACAGTGACTGCAATGGGGTATGGGTGGGTACTTGATAATATGGGTAAATGTGGTAACCACATTGTTTTTTCATGTGAAACCTTCCTAAGAGTGTATATCAATAATACCTTAATAAAAAATTTAAAAAAACATGTGGTTACTACATTCACCCATATTATCCAGTCCCCCCAAACACCCCATTGCAGTTACTGTCCATCAGCGTAGTAAGATGCCACAGTCACTACGTGTCTTTCTGTGCTACACTGTCTTCCCCATGATCTCCCCACACCATGTGCACCAATCATAATACCCCTCAATCCCCTTTTCCCTTCCTCCCCACCCACCCTCTATCCAGTGTATTCTTGGTTGGACACTTACGTGTGATTGGCTGCCCATATGGCTGACCTTGAGTTCAAGCTGATGCCACATAACCTAGGTCCCTACTGTAAATCGTATTGTTAGCATAGAGTATCTGACATGGTCCAAAGCCCTTAGGTAAACAAAACATCCTTATCAAGCAGGATATTTCAAGGCCTTGGAGGTTACTTCTAGGAGCCAGGCAAGGGCCAAACCTTTGTTTGGAATGTGCAGAGTGCAGTCAACCCAGACCTGTTGAGTGAATCCTTTACCTCATAGTCTTCATAGTAAACTTAGGAGGTTTAGGGAATTTCACATTAAATTTGGATTTTTGGATTTTCTTTACAAATTGGACAGATTGGCCCATGTGTCCACTTGGCTGCCATTGATAGGAGCCGAGCAGCTCTTTAAACTTTAGATAAAGCATATGCTTTCCAGTTCACCATAGTCCTTTGATATTACACCCAGTTGTTTCATTCAGTTATATGATTTGCTCGTCTCTTATAAACATTAGATATAGGTGGTTTGGAAACTAAAAGACTTGTTGAAGAATCAGAATAAAAAAAATCATCCTTTTACCTGCTGAATTTGTCACGTGTCTTCTCAAGTTGTTTATGCTACTCTGTTTGCCATTCCTTGCTTAACCCATGGTATAAATTGATACTCTGAGAATCTTATTATCCAAATAAAAATCCAGATTACTCTGGAGCAATAGTTTTCAAAATATTTTTAGTCCAAGGACTACTGCAACAAAGTAGCTATAGACTGTTTCCTTTTTCTAAACTCACCCAATCCTATTCTTCTCCTACTCTAACCTCCCCAGAATTAAAAGGATAAAAAATGTTTCTTAAATAAGGTTTTATTCACTATCACAGAAATTTTAGCTTGGGAACCAGGACATAAGCTTTTAGATTACATATGACCTCTTTTCATTGGGACCTGTTCTAAATTACTCCCCTGCAACCTGGCTACTAGGTTATAAAGAGAGCAATTTGCAGAGCAAACATGCCACACATTCAGGTACTTCTTAAATATGTATTCCTTAGAAAACAGGCATAAAACAATTTATATTCTTTGTTTGATGATCTTGTTGAAGTCCCAGCCCCATTTCCTTTCAGATGCTTTGGCCTCTGCATTATTAGAACAGTTTGCTCAGTTCACGCATCCCTCAGTACAGAGGCAAGAATAAGGCAGCTGAATTTCTTCTAATCCAAGGGCTCAAAGCAGGACCTTTAAGGATCAAGTTTGAGCATTAACATAACAGGCCAGAAGCTTCCAGGATTCTTAGTCTCTGTTCAAGTATGTGTAGGAAGAGTCATGAAAAAACTTTAGCTAATCTGCATGTCTCGAATACTGTGAGCCTATTTTTAACATTCGTTTTGCTAAATAACAAACCAATAGTTTCTCCAATAAAAGCAATTTCTGATGGTTACTATACTAGATAGCAAAATCTCAGCTATTGAATAAGACGTGGCTAACCAAAATGTCTGCAGTGGCTACAGTGGAGTGTGGCTTTTTTGAAATAACACCAGCTCACTATCCTTGTAGTCTGAATTTTGGAAAGTAATTGCTTATTTTAGAGTTGAAGCTTAAAACAACTGGCTCATTCATAATACCACATTGTCTCTACTGAATTATTTTAAAGTAAATTCCAGATATTTTAATACCTTTCCAGATTTCTAGTGATAATGATTTCCAGATTACTCCTTGAGGGAATAGATATCATATGATCTGTCCCCTAGCCCAAAGGAGGAGTTGTACCAGAAATGTCCATGTGTATAGGTATCTGTCATATTCTTAAATTCTGTGGTCATTATGGTGAAATGAGAGACTTTATTAGTGAGTTGATGGTTTTTATACTTTAAATCTTTTGCTGATACTCATTTTGAGAAAAACTGCCCTCTTTTCTAAATCATACTAAAAAGTAATGATTAATGAGGGAATATAACTTATATTGCATAGGTTCCATAGGACATATGGTCATAATGCAATAAATCATAGTAGAAATCTGGGGGTAATGGAAATGTAGGGGTAAAAAAACTACAGGCAGACCTCAGAGATACTGCAGGTTTGGTTCCAGACCACCGCAATTAAGCAAATATCACAACGAAGCAAGTCAAACGAATCTTTTGGTTTCCCAGTCGTAGAGAAGTTGTGCTTGCACTACACTGTAGTCTATTAAGTACGCAATAGCATTTCATCTAAAAAACAATGTACATACCTTAAATAAAAAATATTCCATTGCCAAAACAATTTGAGCTTTTGGAGCATCATATTCACTGATCACAGATCATCATAACAAATACAATAATAATGAAAAAGCTTGAAATATTGCAAGAATTACTCAAATGTGGCACTGAGACACTAACTAGGTGAGCAAATGCTATTGGAAAAATGGCACCAATAGATTTCTATGATGCAGGGTTGCCACAAACTTACAATTTGTACAAAATGTAGTATCTGCGAAGTGAAGTAAAGCAAAGCACAATAAAATGAGGTGCGCCTGGATTGGCTTGCAGCAATTTATTCCACTGGCTTTGAAATTTGTTCTTCATAATAATGGGCTTAAAAATCTAAGAAATATTGTGTTGATCTTAGTGCAGTAATATAAAAGCAAAGTCTTTCTCTTGAGTTAGTAATGATTAAGAATTTGAAGTTTCATTTGTAGCTATGTACTTAGAGCCATTAAGAAGTCAACTCTATTACTGAAAGTCCTGCAGGAAAACTGAACTTGTTATTAAGACTCTGGAATTCTCTGGCCCCCAATTTCTTTTTCCCTTCACTGAAACAATTGTTTTTATAGCATGATTTTGGATAACTAAGGTTTCTTAGGAACATAAGGATCACATTATAGCAGAATAGATGGTATTTAATCCAACACTAATAGTATATATAGGACTGGAGACAGACAGGTAAGAGATTTGTGAATATCTGAGCCATTTCCTTTAAACTTTGTGATTTTGTCTCAAGCAGGCTTTTTTAGCTTATTAATGATTCATTCTTTTGATGTTTAAAAATAGAATGAGGATTTTACTTTGTTTAAAATTCATATCAAACATGTATTTGAGCTTACTCTTTGCTATTGCTTAAAATTAAGGGTATATTAAAATCAAGTGTATATTTATTTACTCAGTTGTATATGTTACACATAGTTATACCCCTACATGCACCAGGTATGAATGTCCTTCTCTCTTCCAAGAGTTCTCCCTTTGCATGTTCAAATTGTATCCACCCTAAGGTTTCTTCTCTTTCTCTGCTCATACAACAGCATTAACATTGAAAGATAAATGTGATTGGAAACATGTATAAAAGTACAGTTGGCAAAGGAGCAGAGATAAAAAGAGCGAAAGAAATTCTGTGTCAGGAAAAGGGATATTTTATGTGCAGAAACTACAGAAGGCAGTAAGAGGTGGGGTAGTATTTCTCCCATCACTTGAAGGAATGCCATAAAATGTGTTAATCATTAAGGGAGCTGAACCCTTTTGGATAACTCATTCATGTGTTATCTTTAAGTAAATCTGAAGCTGGTGCTTGTTCTGCTAGTGATTTCCTGTCTACAATGGGGAAAAACAGTTACTATTTTAAATTATATTAGAGTGAAACCCTTGTCCTTAGGGCACATTGCCTTCATTGGAGAACCATGTTACTGTGTTTATTTCAGGAATGTTAACAGCGTATTTTATCAGTTTTGAAAAGTTTCCAGTTAATAGTTTAATGAAGGGTGGGGTGAGACTGAGGGGTGAATGGGACAAAACAGAATGGGTCTCAAAATTCTCTTTCCATTGCTAGCTGGCAAGTTCTCTGTACTTAGAATTCCCCCTCTAGACAAAGAATCTGAGGAAATATGATATGTATCTTCTAAAATATTCATTAACTAAGTAAGATAATTCATAGAGTGCCAGTTGTTTTACTTTATTTTTAAATAGAAAAAGGTCAAGTCCCAGCACTTAGAGAGAACTCTCAGTTCATCTTTAAAGCAGGCCTATTTGGTGTATATCATCCATTGGTAGTTTAAATTTTATTACTCTCTTAAGCACATCCTTTTACATAGTAACTTTATCCAAATATATAAGATGAAAACTTCTGGCATGTAAACATAGTTGGCAGTCATTTGTAGAACTATTATTATGCTTATTATGTGAAATTTATTTTTATAGGTGTTACACTAAAAAGCCTGGTGGTTATTGAGCTACCAATCAGTTTAGCAATTACAGAGAAGAGGATGAAGTCGTGAGTGCAGAGAGAGCCCTGTCCGTGCCATCCTCAATCTTTGTATTCCGAGTCCCTGGTAGGGAGCCTGGTGTGTTAATAGAAGGAGTTTAATAAATGGTTTAGCTTGAATAAGCTGTAAAAGAGGATTACATAAATACTGTGATTGCATACATGATGCATTATTTCATTTAATCCTCAAACTCCTCAGTAAAAACCCCATTTTTATCTCTGTTTTATTAGTGAGGAAACCTTGATTGGTGAATTTTTGTATCTTGTCCAGTGTCATATAATATAAATGGTGCATCTGGAATTTGAAAACATTCTTTAACCTTCTGCTACCTTAACTTGCTTTTGCCACCGAGCTCTGAATACTCAAACATTTTTCAGAAGGAAGGGAGAAGTTCAAGGTTTGCAGTGAGTATACCTTGGAGACCTACTGGCTTTGCTGTCCCAGCACAGGACACGGGCATAAAATGTGCCCAAAAGATTTTAAATGGATACACAAATGCTCTGAATTTCTGTTTTGGGCAGGAGACTACTTTTTTTTTTTAATGCAAACATTTCCACATAGGAAAGGGAGAAAAAAAGTCTTAGAAATCTTTATTCTCTCTTGAAAAGCCTTTTGAAGACCCAAGAAGAAAAATCTCAGCAACGTGTGGCAGCTCAGACGTGGCTGTGGATGCCTGCTGATAGGTCCAATTACAGCATTTATTCTAATCGTGACACCAACTTATTTTCTTTTAATTTTCTACTTAGTTTTCTGTTCTAAGTTTAGATTTTCATAACATTAAACTGTTTCTGAAGCAGTTTCTAAGGAAACCTCTCAGGCGAAGCACTTAAATCAGTAATTAGAAAGTCCTTATTGTGTGAATTAAGTGAAACAGGCTGTGTGCCTAGAGGAACAGATGGGAAGGGACAGTTTCAGAGATTTCAGCTAGAATGGCCTATATGTTCTATTCCTTTTATTCCTGGGAAATAAGCTTTCCAAGGTCCCCAGAGACGTTCCTGGTCAAATGTAAGAACAGCTTTTTGGTTATCCAAATTTGTGTGCCATCTCTGACCCCCAGTGATCTTGCAGAACCACCTCATCCCAGAGCTTCACCCCATCTCCGATCCCTCTTTCTTTCTGCCACTCGGCACACATGTGATTTCAGCAACAGGGTGGGCTGAGAGTGTCCATACATGTAGATATTTTCCAAGTACTCCAGCTTTCTGGAATTATTTAGTCTGTTAGATTTAACTGAAATTGATGCAACTCCCTTCCTCTGATCTTGCACCTCATGTTTGGGGGGGGACTCAAAACCAATGAAATATTTGGAGCCCCCCCAAATTTTGATTTCCCTGACTTTGGCTCTGTCTCTACTCTGCTGAACTCTCTCTGCTCTGTATTGTGTTCCTCTGCCCTCCATTCTTTGCTGACTTTCCCCAAATTCATCCTCTCTGTCATTCAGAGCAGTTCAACTTTCTGCAGCCATGACTGCAAACTTAACTCCAGATCTACTTTTGAGTATTCCAAAAAAAAATCAGCAAAAAGCTTCTAGACGAAGTATCTGTGCTCTGTTAGCAGCATGAATTGCCCTCAGAAGCTTTGAAATGACAGTTTTCCTTTATCTTGGGCCAGCTCAAGTTCTTAGGTATGGCTTTCTCCTCCTTAGGAAGATTGAAGGCTGCAGTCAGTACTGCTTCTCTTGTTAATTCCCCAGATTTCTTGTTCCTAGGCAGAGAGGTATTTGTTAGGGTAACACATTTGGCTTCTCTTTGTCCCTTTGTTCTATCCTTTGGTGCACCTGGGACCAGAGACTGGGCACGTGTGTCCTGTACCCTGCCGTCCTGGGTCTGGGTGTCTGCTGCCTTGAGGGAGTGCACAGCCTGCATCGCTCTCCCAGCATGCCTGTGTAAGGGGCAGTTCTTCCCTTTGGAAGACCTGAGGTTGTCCAGGCTGCCTATGACTGGTTGGGTAAGTCTGTTTTTTGTTTTTCTTTTTAACTCTATTCACCTAAGGCATGTTGTCGCATAGTTGTCAAAGGAATAAGGGAACATTTTGATCTCTGTTTATTTGACTTTTACATGTCAGTCTCTCAATTATTTTCAAACCTATGTGGAGAAAGGAGGGCCTATTTGTTGGTTCCCTCAAATCCCATCTGCTTTAAATAGCACATTACCCCCTCACCACCAGTGTCAGTTTCCATTTTAACCAATAGCCTAAGCCCTGCTCCCTTTGTGTCATTCAGTCTCAGAAGACAACCTAAACTCTTGCTTCCCATGGAAAATCAAGCCAGCTGTCTCTTCCTTTGCTTAAATCATAAATGTCCTTTCTTCTAGCCTTTAAAGAAGGAGGTATTCCACTCTTGGGGTAAACACTTTACATTGCTTTTAATCTCATGCTTTCAGGCCACAGGTAGGACACTGCTCTGTGTATGTTGGCACCTTCTCTGTTGTATCATCAGTTTCTCTCCTGCTGTCCCCTTTTCTGCCTCTCAGTATGCCTATCTTACAAACCTTTCCCATTGCTCTGTCTCCTCATGCCATTATCCCTCTTCCCTTTCCTTCACAAATACCCTTAAAGAGTAATCTGTATTCCTGATTCCTTCCTCATGCCTCATGAAGATTATTCATCAAGTGATAATTCTAAAAGCTGTTTGTTTTTAAGTCAAACTAAAGAATAAAGAAACAAAAATCATCCTGGTTACATTTTCACCAACAAACATTTTTTGAGTAACAGCTTTATGTCAAGCTCTGTGTAAATAGCTGTATTTTTAGATGACATGAACTGTAAAATGATATAATTTGGAAAAAAAAGTTGAGTCCTTTTGTAGGTTGTAGCTCTCTGACCAAATGCACATGTATCCTTCACCCACAGACTACCATACTCACTTCCAGTATTATATGTATCACACCATATTACACATATTTGCTCCCATTTCTATTGCCTCTGCCATATTGTGATCTCCTTGAGGAGAAACTCTGCCTCTTCGATTTTATACTGGCTCAGTGCCTGGCCTGTACTAGGTGCTAATTTTTTTTTTCTCTTGATGCTAGTTTCTTAACTTTTCCTTATATAAGTTAATTTAGAGCTAAAATAACAGTAGAGTTGAAATCTATGTGGAGTGACTTCAGTAGTAGACTGAAAAAAAAAGGGAGTTACAGAAGTGATTTCTTAAGTGAATGGAATTGAAAATAAACTTCCAGGCTTTGATGCAAAATTAGTGTGAAATTTAAAGGACGATGTGTAAGTTTCAGAATGATTACAGATTCCAGTAAACTTGTTAGAGTTCTCATATGATGAACTTTAAGTTTATTTTGAGTAAGAACCATGTTTTATCATATATTCCTAGTCCATGTAGATTGTACCTTAAAATAGGTGCTAAGTAAATGCTCATAGAATGAAGGGTCTACATGTATCATAGTATTTGCATCAAATGTTCTATTAGACGTTTAATATTTAATAAGGAAATATATTGCTGACTATAAATTCAGCATATGCTTAAGTTAATATTTTTTTATGAACAGAGCAATTGTTATGTGCTCACCAAATATTCTGCAAAATGACAAAATCAAATGACCATAGTTCCTTCCTCTGTGACTGGTCTAGCCAAATTGTGCATTTGCCCTACAGTCACTTCTTATTCTATGTCTATTGTACTTATTTTGTTGCTGATATGACTTCTAGTTATTTATTTACTTGTCAGTGTTACTCACTGAGGAACCCTTCAAGGGGCTGGTGTGCGGAGGCCTGGGACTGTGACACAGCCACATCCTGGCTCTTTGTCCTTTGATTTATTACTTGATGCCTCAGAGTCTCAGTTTCCTTGTCTATAAAGTGGAGAAAATAAAAACTTGCCTCACAGGAATGTTGTGGAGATTAAAGGAGACAGTTTGTGAATAAACTACTTCATGTTGCCTAGGTTCCCAGGTATTTGGAGTCATCCCTTCCATTAATAATCAAATAAGAATCCCTCAGACTCCTGTTAGATAAAGTGGGAAACCCAATGCCTTTCTAACATCTCTGTGGATTCCCATGGGAGGTTTGGGAGGATCTCAGATTCTCCTCCTGACAGTTGAAATCTCTGCTTCAAGCCTTTCCCCCCAGTTAAGCTTCAGCTACTGTTCCCTCTACTCTTGTTCTCAAAGTTGTGGCTTTCTCTACACCCTGGGGTGGACATCCCCCTTTTCCTCCAAAGTACCATTCACATCTCAGTATTGTGAATAACAGATTATCAGTGTTTTGCTGGTGATTTCACTAGTGATTTTGAGATTATGGAGCTGGGGGTATTAATTGCCATGTAGAACAAGAAACAAAAAATTTAATATCAGTCCTCACTTCCTAGATATTCATCACTTTCGCCCTCCCTAGGGAATTTCTGATAGCCTGTGTGTGCCCCTCCTTAGGTCCTGATCTCCCACCAAGTCGCTGAGAGGACAGTCAGGAGTGGGGTATGTGTGTGTGCTGGGGTTGGAAGGAAAGAATGACTTGTAATATTTGTAATGACCTCAGCCTTAACATTTAACTTTGCCTTTGCATGACTTCAAATGCAAATCATTGTTCTTGGATATATAGTCTCATATATTGTTTCTTCAATACTCCTAGGTATTCTTTGAGTTCCTGATGTCTGTTTGCAAAAATACTTTTTAGAAGTATAATTTACATTCAATACAATTTACACAATTTAAGTTTATGGTTGGTGAGTTTTGAAAACTATACCCGTGTGTAACGAACACCTCTACTAAAAGTTCCCTTGTGCCCCTTTGCAGACAGCCCCTCTGCCACTAGCCACTAACCCCAGGCAAACACCGCTCTGTTCTCTGTTATTATAGACTAGATTTCCCTTTTCTAGATATTTTTGTGAATGGATTGTTCTGACTTCTTTTTCTCATCATATTGTTTCTTAAATTCACTGTGTTACATGTATGAGATCATTCTCTTTTTTATTACTACATGACATTATATGAATATCCTAAGTTTTGCCTAGTCATTCACTTGCTGATGGATAGTTGAATAGTTTCCAGTTTTGGACCATTATGAATTAAGCTGTTATGAACATAAATGAAAAAATTTTGCATAGTGACATGTTTTTATTTCTCTTTGTTAAATATATAGGAATATATTGGGTTATTAATAAGTATATATTAAACTGTATGAGAAATTGGCAGGCTGTTTTCCACAATGATGATACCATTTTAAATCCCCACCAGCAGTATAGGAGAGTCCTGGTTATTCTACATCCTCATCAATCCTTAATATTGTTAGGCTTTTAAATTTTTAGACATCCCAGTAGCTGTGTAGTGGTATCCTGTTTTTTAGTTTCAGTTTGCTTTACCCTGACAGCAAATGATGTTGAGCACCTTTTTATATGGTTATTGGTGATTCATGATTCTTCTGTGGTGAAGTGGCTACAAAATCTCTGTGAATAATTGGGACCCCAATTTGTTGATTTGTGGTCAGAAGCCACTGATCCAGGCCATGTCTTCCTTTTCCCATTTTATAGAAAAAGCTCTGAGATTCAGATAAATTAATGAGAAAGTGATAAATGTTTAACAATAGAGAGCTAAAGCTAAAACTCAGATATCCTGACTCCTAGTACAATCTTCATTTTCCTGCATCACAGTAAGGTTTTCCATGTGCGTGAACATAGTCAAATTAAGCTACTAGACACTAGACTTTATCTTCCCATTGAGGTATTACATTTCACAAACTCAGTTTGGCCCATTGTTACTAGACTGTAATCTGCATTAAGTACAATAGGTATGATAAAAGTGCTGTCTAATATTTGCATGGCACTTTATTTATATTGTTCAAATGAGTTCATATCACTTTTCAGCTTATAGAAATGAGGAAGTATGAACCAATTAAAATAAGAACCCCAAAATATCATAGAGCATTAAACATTCAGGTAATATTTTTTGAATTGCATAGAAAAACACCAAATCCAAGACCATTAATTTTTTTTCTAAAGTAATATTTTTTTGAAGTATAATCACATACAGTCTTATATTAGTTTCAGTATACAACACAGTGGTTCACCAGTTACGCACAGTATAAAATCCTCACCCCAACTACTGCAATTACTATTTGTCAACACAGAAAGATGTTACAGAATCATTGGCCATATTCTCCATGCTGTTCCACCATCCCCCTGACCAACTTACATTCTGACTGAGAATTTTTGGGCCCCTTTATCCCCCTCTTCTCCCCGACCCACCTATCCCAAACCTTCCCATATATGGGATGATGACCACCAATCACTTCTCAGTATCTAAGACTGTACCACTATTTTGTTCATTTTTTGTTTTGTTTTTATATTCCACAAATAAGTGAAATCATATAGTATTTGTCTTTCTCCCCCTGGCTTATTTCACTTAGCATAATACCCTCTATATCCATCCACGTTGGTGCAAATGGCAGGATTTCTTGTATTTTTATGGCTGAATAGTATTCCATTGTGTATATGTACCACATCTTCTTTATCCATTCATCTACTGATGGACACTTAGGTTGCTTCCATATCTTGGCTATTGTAAATAACGTGGTAGTAAAAATAGGGGTGTATATATCTTTTCAAATCAGGGATTTTGTTTTCTTCAGGCAAATTCCTAGAGTAGAATTACTGGCTCATATGGTATTTCTATTTTCATTTTTTTGAGGAACCTCCATACTGCTTTCCACAGTGACTGCACCAATAGGCATTTCCATCAACAGTGTAGGAGGGTTCTCTTTTATCCACATCTTCAATAATACTTGTTATTTCTTGTCTTTAGATAGTTGCCTTTCTGACTGGTGTAAGGCGATATCTCATTATGGTTTTCATTTGCATTTCCCTGGTGATAAGCAATGTGGAGCATCTTTTCATGTGCCTATTAAATAACCATCTGTATTTCTTCTTCAGAAAAATGTGTGTTCAGGTCTTCCACCATTTTTTAATCAGGTTATTTATTTTATGGAGTTGATTCATACAATAAATCATTTATGAATATATTCTCCCATACTGTATGCTGCCTTTCTGTTCTATTGATGGTGTCCTTTACTGTACAGATGTTTTTTAGTTTGATGTAGTCCCACTTGTTCACTTTTTGTTTTGTTTCCCTTGACTAGAGAGATGTGTCCAAAAAAAATCTGCTCATGCTAATGTTCAAGAGATTTTTGCCTATGTTTCTTCTAAGGGTTTTATGGTTTCATGTCTTGCATTTAGGTCTTTAATCCATTTTGAGTTTACTTTTGTGTATGGAGTTGGATAGTAATCCAGTTTCATTCTCTTGCATGTAGATGTCCAGTTTTCCAACATGAATTATTGAAGATGCTATCTTTTCCCCATTGCATATTCATGGCTCCTTTATCATATATTAATTGGCCATATATGTTTGGGTTTATATCTGGGCTCTCTTTTCTGTTCCATTGACCTATGGGTCTGTTCTTGTGCCAGTACCAAATTGTCTTAATTACTGTGATTTTGTAGTAGAGCTTGAAGTTAGAAAGTGTAATCTTCCCAGCTTTGTACTTCCTTCTCAGGATTGCTTTGACTATTCTGGGTCTTTTGTGGTTCCATATGAATTTTAGAACTATTTGCTCTAGTTCATTGAAGAATGCAGTTGGTATTTTGATAGAGATTGCATTGAATCTGTATATTGCTTTAGGGAGTGTGACCATTTTGACTATATTAATTCTTCCTATCCACGAGCATGGGATGTTTTTACATTTATTGGTGTCTTCTTAATTTCTCTCATGAGTGTCTTGTAGATTTCAAAGTATAGGTCTTTCACCTCCTTGGTTAGGTTTATTCTTAGTATTTTATTCTTTTTGATGCAATTGTATATGGAGTTGCTTTCCTGATTTCTCTTTCTGCTCCTTCATTGTTAGTGTGTAGGAATGCCACAGATTTCTGTGTATTAATTTTGTATTCTGCAAATTCACTGAATTTAGTTATTAGTTCTAATAGTTTTTTGGGGGAGTCTTCAGGGTGTTCTATGAATAATATCACTTCATCTTCAAAACAGTGACAATTTTATTTCTTCCTTACCAATTTGGGTGCCTTTTATTTCTTTGGGTTGTCTGATTGCTGTGTCTAGAACCTCCAGTACTATGTTCAATAAAAGTGGGGACAGTGGGCATCCTTGTCTTGTTCCTGATCTTATAGAAAAAGCTTTCAGCTTTTCACTGCTAAGTATGATGTTGGCTGTGGGTTTGTCATATATGGCCTTTATTATGTTGAGGTAATTGCCTTCTATACTGATTTTGTTGAGAGTTTTTATCATTAATGGGTGTTGAATTTTGTTGAATGCTTTTTCAGCATATATGGAGATGATCATGTGATTTTTGTCCTTTTTGTTGATGTGGTGGATGATGTTGATTGATTTTTGAATAATGTACCATCCTTGCATCCCTGGAATAAATCCCACTTGATCATGATGGATGATCATTTTGACATATTTTTCAATTCAGTTTGCTAATAGTTTGTTGAGTATTTTTGCATCTGTGTTCATCAAGGATATTGGTCTGTAATTTTCTTTTTTTGTGGTGTCTTTGTCTGGTTTTGGTATTAGAGTGATGCTGCCCTCATAGAATGAGTTTGGAAGTATTCCCTCCTCTTCCACTTTTTGGAATATTTTCATGAGAATGGGTTTTAGCTCTTTAAATGTTTAGTAGAATTCAGCTGTGAAGCCTTCTAGTCATGGACTTTAGTTTATGGTGAGTTTATTACCAATTCAATTTCATTGCTAATAATTGGCCTGTTCAGATTTTGTATTTCTTCCTGGTCAGTCTTGGAAAGTTCTGTTTTTCTAGGAATTTTTCCATTTCTTCTAGGTTGTCTAATTAATTGGAATATAATTTTTCATAGTATTCTCTAATAATTCTTTGTATTTCTGTGGTACTGTTTTGAAATATTCCTTCTTCCTTTCTAATTTTGTTGGTATGTGTCCCCTCTTTTTTTTTTCTTGTCAAGTCTGGCTTGTGGTTTATTTATTTTATTTTCTCAGAGCACCATCTCTTGATTTCATTGATTTTTTTCTGTTGTTTTATTCTTCTCAATTTTATTTATTTCTGCTCTGATCTTTATTATACCCCTCCATTTACTAACTTTAGGTCTGACTTGTTCTTCTTTTTCTAGTTTCTTTAATTGTGAGTTTAGACTGATTATTTGGGATTGTTATTGTTTCTTGATATAGGCCTATATTGCTCTTAGTATTGCTTTTGCAGCATCCACAAATTTTGGACTGTTGAATTTTTCTTTTCATTTGTCTCCATGTATTGCTTGTTTTCTGTTTTAATTTGTTTGTTGATCCATTGATTATTTAGAAGCATGTTGTTTAGCCTTCATGTGTTTGTAGGCTTTTTTGTTTTCCTTGTTAATTTATTTCTAGTTTCATACCATTGGGTTCTAAGAAGCTCCTTGATAAAATTTCAGTGTTTTTGAATTGATTGAGGCTCTTTTTGTGGCCTTGTATGTGATCTATTCTGGAGAACGTTCTGTGTACACTTGAGAAAAATGTATATCCTGCTGCTTCTTGGTGGAATGCTCTGTAGATATCTGTTAAGTCCATGTGATCTAATGTATTGTTTTGTGCCTCTGTTTCCTTATTTATTTTCTGTCTGGTTGATTTATTGATGTGAGTGGTGTATTAATAAAGTCTCCTAAAATGAAGGTGTTGCAGTCTATTTCCCCCTTTATTCTGTTAGTATTTGTTTCCCATATGTAGGTGCTTCTATGTTGGGTGCATAGATATTTATAATGGTTATATCCTTTTGTTTGACTAACCATTTTGGCATTATGTAATGTCCTTCTTGGTCTCTTGTTGCTCTCTTTGTCTTGAAATCCACTTGTCTGATATAAGTAATACTACCCCTACTTTTTTTCTCCCTATTATTTGCATGAAATATCTTTTTACATTCCTTCACTTTTAGTCTGTGCAGGTCTTTGGGTCTGAAATGAGTCTCTTATAGACAGCATGTAAATTGGTCTTGTTTCTTTATCCATTCGTCCACTGTATGTATTTTGATTGGTACATTCAGTCTGTTTACATTTAAGGCAATTATTGATATGTATGTACTTATTGCCATTTTATTGTTTTCTGGTTATTTTTATAGCTCCTCTCTGTTTCTTTCTTCCTCTCTTATGCTCTTCTCTTTTTATTGATGGTTTTCTTTGGTGTTGTATTTGGATTTCTATTTTAAATTTTTTGTGTATCTATTAAAGGCTTTAGGTTTGTGGTTACCATAAGGTTCATAGATAGTTTTCTAAATATATAACAGTCTGTATTTGGTCACTCTATTTCAAACATAGTCTAAAAGTACTTCTATTTTATTCTTCTTCCACACTTTATTATTAGATGTCATAGTCCTCATTTTTCTGTATCCCTTGGCTGATTTTGTGTAAATGATGATTTTACTATTTCCAGCTTTTTTTTAACTTCATACTTGCTTAGTAAGTAACTCTCCTACTACCTTTACTGTGAGTTTATTTTCACTGGTGAAAAATATTTTGGCTTAAGAACATTTCATCTACAGAAGTCCCTTTAACATATCCTGTAAGTCTGTTTTTGTGGTGGTCAATTCTTTTTTTTTTTACAATTTTTTAAATTAAGGTATTATTGATATACACTCTTATGAAGGTTTCACATGACAAACAATGTGGTTAATACATTCACCATACTATCGAGTCCCCCTCCCCTACCCCATTGCAGTCACTGTCCATCAGAGTAGTAAAGATGTGTGGTGGTCAATTCTTTTAGCTTTTGTTTATCTGGGAAACTTTTAACCTCTCCTTCAATTCTGAATGATAACCTTGCTGGGTAAATGATTTTTGGTTAAAGGTCCTTCTGTTTCAATAAATTAACTATTTTATGCCACTCCCATCCAGTCTCTATTGGTTCTTCTGGGAAATCTGCTGATAGCCTGAAGGGTTTGTCCTTATAAATAATTTTTGTCTCTCTCTGGCTTCTTTCAGTACCCTCTGTTTATCCTTAACATTTGTCATTTTAATTGTTATATGTCTTAGTGTTGTCTTCCTGGGTTCCTTTTGCTAGGGGATCTCTGGGCTTCTAGGACCTGGGTGGTTATTTTCTTCCCCAGATTGGGGAATTTTTCAGCAATTATTTCTTCAGAGAGATTTTATACTCTTTTGCCCATCTCTTTTCTTACTGGTACCCCCTATTATGCAAATATTATTTCATTTGGAGTTATCACACAGCTCTCTTAACATCCTCTCCAGTCTAGAGGTTCTTTTTTCTTTCTGTTCCTTGGCTTCATTAGTTTCCTGTTCTCTAATTTTCATCTCATTTATTGTCTGCTCTACCTGCAGCAATCTATTATTCATTTCCTTCATTGTATTTTTCATTTCATTTACTGTATTCTTCATCACTGAATGGCTCTTTTTCAAATTTTCTGTCTCTTTATTGAAATCCTCCCTGAGACTGTCAATACTTTCCACAGATTGGTGAGCATATTTATGACTGCTACTTTGAAATCTTTATCAGGAAGATTGGTGATCTCTGTTTCATTTAGCCATCTTTCTTCTGTCTTATCCTGTTCTTTTGTTTGGAACATATCTGCCACCCCATTTTTTCTGGGTGTCTGTGTTTCTTCCTTTGTACTAGATAGATCTATGCCTCCTGGTCTAGAGAGGAATGGCCTTATGAGGAAAGCATCCTGTGGTGCCTAGAAGCTCAAGAATCTGCCCACCTGTTTCTGGTTCTCCTTTATGGTGGAGCTCCAGTTGCTGTTGGTAGGCTATAGGCAGGGCCGCCTTTTTGTCTGTCAGCCAGCAGCGGTTGGTCTCTGTGAGCAGAGGCCCATTGTGGGCTTTGCAGTGGTGCTTCTGCTGGAATTTTTGTGGGCAGGGCCACCCCCCTGCCTATGTGCCAGCAGTGGCTGCTGGTCTCAGTCCATTGAGGCTGCCAGTTTGCCTCAGCTGGCCCTTTGTGAGCCCAGTAGCACTTCTGCTGGGATCATTGTGTGTGGGCCTGCCATCTGCCGACCCTGCAGTGATGACAGCACTCCTGTGCCAAGGGAACTGTTGGGGTGGGCGTGCAGGGGTGCATGGTGCAGGGCTGGGGCACCAGCAAAGAAGAAGGAGTGTTTAGGAGCTGGCTTCCACAGGTGCCTCCCCAGTTAGGCTGAGAGAGGGCTTGGAAAGCTGGGAAAGATTTTTCTGCCTTCCAGGCCTTAAATTCTCCCTCTGCATGTCAGGCAGGAAAGTGACCACTGCTGGGCCAACTGGGATGGGAAGGTTGGTGTGCAGAGAAATGCTTCAAGGCTGACCTGCCAACGAAGGTGATGGAGTATTTGGGGCTCCTAGGAGCACCTGACCAGTTGGGCTGAGGGAGAGCTAGGGAAGTATTGTCCACCTGCCCTTTCTTCTGTGGAGAGAGCTCCATCCAACTACTGAAATTCTGGCACCCTTCCTACTACTGGTAAGTCTTTCAAACTGCCACCTCTATGTTAGGTTGCAGTGGGACTGATTGAGTGTGCCTGTCCTTCACAAGCAGCAGTAGTCTCAGCCTCCCAGAGTGGTCCAACACTCCCTGGTGTCTACCCTTGCTAATCACCAAAGCCCAATGCAATGTGGACTCATATTCCCAGAGCAGGTCTCCAGGGCCAGGTGTGCAGACTTCCTGAGCACTTATCACCTCCCCACTTTGTTTCTCTCCCTCCCACCTGTGGGCTGGGTTTGGGGAAGGGCCTTGGTCCCACTCAGTTGTGGCTCTGCCACTTTACCTTCTCTGTGTGGGCTTCTCTTCTTCACCAGGTGTAGGTGGTCTGTTCTGCAGTCTTCAGGTCATTTTCAGGTTTAGTTGTATTTGCTGTAGTTGCTTCCTTGGTGTGTGTGTGGGAGGAGGTTTCTGCCTTGCCTTCCTGCTCTACCATCTTTTTCACCCAAAAAACCATTAATCTTAAAGAAAATAATTTACTAAACACATATTCTATTTAAGAAATCAATGAGAAGTTTCCTAAAGAGATAGTTTAATTTTATGAAGAACATGGCGTTTCTACTTAGATGTCTCCAGGAAATTGAAGTTTGCATTTTCTGAAATCAATTCATTTTGCCTTTCAAAAATCTCTTTTCTACCACTTCTCCTTTCATCACTTGCTTATCACAGGAACTTAGAAGTCATTTGATTCTTCCTTCTCCCTCTAATTTTACATTCAAGTCTCTAAGTTTTGTTAACTTTACATTCAAAATGTGTATAAATATTTGTATTTTTCTTCATCTTTGTGGCAAACTGCTATCATTTTTCGATCTTAGCCGGACCTAAACTATTGTCTGGTTTCCTCACATCTATCTCTGCTCCTATTCTTTACTCAGCAGACCAAAGGATCTTTAAAAACTTCAAATCCATTCATGTGACTTGCATGAGAGATTGTGATGTTCACCAAAACTTGAGTCTGCTCCCTTACATTTTTGGCCCCCTAGTGTTAGGCAAGACATGTGATGAGTTCTGGCCTATTGACTGTGGGCAGAAGTGGCATGGGTAGGTTTTATGCAGAAGTATAGAAAAACTGGAGTCTCACCAAATGCCTTTCCTCTGCTGTAGTGACTGAAACTTGTACATTCCTGATGATGAAACTGTAAGAAAGTTTCTCTCAGCCTAGATTTTTGAGTGAGAAGAGTCACTGTGAAGAAGAGTCCCTATCAACCCACAATGAACATATAGCATTAATGAAAAATAAGCTTTTTTCCCCTTAAATCACTAGGATTAGGGCGTTATTATAGCATGATTTTGACAATGCTGCATTCTCATAGGTTATGGGATATAGTGCTGAATTACTAATGAAGCATTGAATAATTCTGATCATACCTGCCACTCTCCATCTTCATCATGACTCAGTCACATTTGTTCTTTGTTCCATTGTTGAATGTTCTTTCCTCCTTAAACTGCTGAATATCCTGGCAACTTTGAGGGTAGCTGAGTAACATCTGATAGTCTATGCGATTGTGCTAATGGATTAGGGTAATTATAGCATGTCAGAATGTATTGGGTAGAAATTTTACTAAATAGTATATTTTTCTTAGCTGATCAGTTGCCTTGTGAGGCAATGAATTGACATAAATAGTCTGTAGTGGGTAGATGAGAAACACAGTTAACATTCATTTTTAATAACCAAAGAAACCAATTTGAGATAATTTTAAAAATAAACAATACTGGGTAAGAGAATTTATTGGAAATCTAGCTGGGTATCTCATAGAACCCAAGAACATCTGAGCCTATGGCCTAATGAAACAGGAACTGAAAAAATAAATCTGTAATCCAGGCAATGTACTTGCTATTCAGTCCCTGGTCTCCGCTCACCATTCTGCTTTATTCTCTTCTATCAACTGGACTCATGTTCTTCTTTGTGTGCATAGGGGTAGATGTCTACCCCCAGTTTTCACATTGACATTATCTTGGTTCTGGTCATATGGCAGACGCTAATTAGCCGTCTCTGAGCCTTATTCCAAATTCCTAAGGAAAGTATGATTGGCTTAGATAGGGATAGGTGTGTGTGTGTGTGTGTGTGTGTGTGTGTAGTGGAAAGAAGGTGTGATGTATAATTAAATAAATGAGATCATTGTGAAATAAGCAGAGACCCTGAAGTTATTTTCATTTGAGATCTGGGAAGCAGCCTTGAGAGCAAACCAAGGAGTTGGTAGGCAAAATTTACCAACAGCTTCTCTAGAAAAAGTGAAAAATTTGAAAACCAGAGAGTTTATTTAAGAACCAAGGGGATTAGTTGATTATTAAAGATATGAGATACATGATAATGTTGCTTAATTTATAGAGGCTTGTTTTGATTGGCTAAATACTTATTAATTTAATGAGCTAGAATAAGCAAAATGCATGGCATAAAGGAAGGATTGGTTAGTCTATCTCCCCTGACACACTTCTCCAACTTGGGTTGTCTTAAAGGAAATGTATAAATGCTGAAAGGGTATTGGTTATATGGATAGGAAAAAACAACACAAGAATGAAATGTCTTCAGAGTTTCCAAAAAAAGGAGTTCAGGGAATCTCAAAGCAGCAAGAGTGTTGTGAAGGTGAAGGTGAGCCTGATATCTTAGTCAAAGGCTCCAAAGGGGTATAGACTCCCAAGGATAAAATGCTGGGTTCTTATCATTTAAAAATATTTAGGGAAATATTTAATTTTTATTCTTATCTTTTACCTGAAATTTAGAAATGAAGCTTTGCTGATATTTTATGCATGTATATATATATATATATATACACACACATTTAATACCTAATTTGGATGGCATGTTAGATTTGGGATACCATGAGGTAGAAAGCAATGTGCATTGCAGTTAAGATCACTGACTCTGCAAACACATTGCCTGGGTTTGAGTCTCATCTCTTTTATCACCTACTTGCATGACCTTACATGAATTACTTAACCTCTGTGTACCTCTTTGCTTCACCTGTAAAAGACGAATGAAAATAATAGTATTTATTTCATATAATTGTTCTGAAGGCACATAAGCTGATACATTTGGTGCTTGGAAGAGTTGCTGATGTATAGAAGCATGATATGAGTGTTAGAAATAACTGATTCTGAGAGAAGCATGGGAGTTCTACGACATGGAGGAGCTAACAGGGTGCTTTCCCTGTTACTGAAGTTTGAAATGGAAATTTGTTCAATTTTAGCATTATGTGATGTATTGCCATTCAGATACATTTTATTAAATGGAATTATATAGATTACATCATTTAATTTTAGTGAGGGCAGAAAGGCTTTTTGGTATATTAATACATAGAAATAAGAAACAAATTTTTTTTCATGTAAACTTAGAATAAGAAATCTTGATTTTGGCTCTTAAGTGAGTCTTTCTAAATTCTTTTCTTTCACAAAATGATAGTTTGTAGGTTATTGTTTGTTGTTCATACCTTTATTTGAAATACATTTCTAATGCAAGAAACTGACTAGAAGACAATGCAATAACATTAATTACTGAATTAGATTTATTATATCAGGCCTCAGTACTATGATGGAATCTTTAACTTGGGGTTGAATTAAAGAACAGATACCATCTTTGCCTTGAAAAGTAAAAACAGTCCCCAAAGGCAGAATGTGGGACATAATTGTTATAGTTATTAGGAGGACCTGAATGGGTTGGGTTGTTCAGAGATTTTTCTGCCTGTTTGGGAAGGAGCAGCTAATTGAGAGGACTTTCTTAGGGGATGGGTAAATCAGATCAAGGAGTCAGTCCTGTAAAGGAAACTTCTGGGTGCCTGTGCCATTGTGGCATAGACAGTAGGTGAGGAAACATTTCATGTTTTGTAGAAAAGGCAAACTCAGTAGAACTGTTTTTAACGATTCTGGAAAATAGTGGAACATGTTTTTACATGGTTTATTATGATTAAGGACCAGGAAGACCATCCTGCCTTGTCCCCGTGTGGCCCCCTTCCGTTTTCCTTCATTGTCCATATATATGCCTGGAGAGCCAGACTTTCGTTCTTAGAGAACAAAAATAGCCAGACTGAAAGCTATCCTCAAATGTGGTTATAGTTTATTTTGTGTGTCAACTTGACTGGGCCACGTGATGCCCAGTTAATTGTTCAAACATTATTCTGGGTGTGTCTTGTGAAATTACCAAAAAATTGGTAATTTTCATGAGATTAACATTTGAATCGGTAGACTGAATAAAAGCAGATTGCCCTCTTCTAATCTGAAGGCCTGAATAGAACTAGAAGACTGATCTTCCCAAGAATAACAGGGAATGCCTCCTGCCTAACTGCTGAGCTGGGTTATTAGTCTTATTTCTGCCTTTGAACTTGAACTGAAAAATCAGCTATTCTTGGGTCTCAAGCCTGCCGGCTTTCAGACTGAAACTAACACCATTGCCTCTCTTGGGTCTGCAGCCAACTGTACATCCTGGGACTTCTTAGCCTCCATAATCATGTCAGGCTATATATAAATTTCTCCATATAATTAAACATACACATATAAATTATAAAAATCTCCTATTGGCTTTATTTCTTTGTACAACTCTGACTGCTATAAGTGTCAATAGTATTAGGAATACTTATTCTCATTCTCATTCTGATAGTATTAGAATGAGGAAAAATGGCCCACATATTGGCTTAGGCAAGATAAGTTAAAAAGTTGAATTCCACGGGGAGGTCTGAAAACAACAAAACAACAACAACTAAACAAAAATAGGTCTGGATCGAGGATACAGGTCATTTCAACATACTACATTTTATACCAATAATAGTTCTTCTTTAGGATTGAAAGCAGTATATTGCTGCTTAAGTCATTATATAGCATATTGATAAATAGAGGAAAGAAATGTAAGTCAAGCTTAAAAAATATACATGTATAGAAAAAGTGAATAACTCTATTTGTAATAAGACAACCTACTCTTCAGCATCACATCTTATATATACATATATTTTTTAAATTTAATTTATTTTATTATCATTAATCTGCAATTACATGTGCAATATTACGGTTATTAAACTACCCCTTCATCAGGTCCCCCCCACCAACCCCATTACAGTCACTGTCCATCAGCATAATGAGATGTTATGGAATCACTACTTGTCTTCTCTGAGTTGTACAGCCCTCCCCGTGCCCCCCCAACATTACATCTGCTAATCGTAATGCCCCTTTTTCCCTCTTATCCCTCCCTTCCCGCCGATTTTCCCCAGTCCCTTTCCCTTTGGTAACTATTAGTCCGTTTCTGGGTTCTGTGAGTCTGCTGCTGTTTTGTTCCTTCAGTTTTTTTCTTTGTTCTTATACTCCAAATATGAGTGAAATCATTTGATACTTGTCTTTTTCGTCTTGGCTTATTTCACTGAGCATAATACCCTCTAGCTCCATCCATGTTGTTGCAAATGGTAGAATTTGTTTTCTTCTTATGGCTGAATAATATTCCATTGTGTATATGTACCACTTCTTCTTTATCCATTCATCTACGGATGGACACTTAGGTTGCTTCCATTTCTTGGCTATGATAAATAGTGCTGCAATAAACATAGCGGTGCATCTGTCCTTTTCAAATTGGGCTGCTGCATTCTTAGGGTAAATTCCTAGGAGTGGAATTCCTGGGTCAAATGGTATTTCTATTTTGAGATTTTGAGGAACCTCCATACTGCTTTCCACAATGGTTGAACTAATTTGCAGTCCCACCAGCAGTGTAGGAGGGTTCCCTTTTCTCCACATCCTCGCCAACATTTGTTGTTGTTTGTGTTTTGGATGTTGGCCATCCTCACTGGTGTGAGGTGATATCTCATTGTGGTATTAATCTGCATTTCTCTGATGATTAGCGATGTGGAGCATCTTTTCATGTGCCTGTTGGCCATCTGAATTTCTTCTTTAGACAAGTGTCTATTCATGTCCTCTGCCCATTTCTTAATTGGATTATTTGCTTTCTGTTTGTTAAGGTGCATGAGTTCTTTATATATTTTGGATGTCAACACTTTATCAGATATGTTTTTTATGAATATATTCTCCCATACTGTAGGATGTCTTTTTGTTCTACTGATGGTGTCCTTTGCTGTACAGAAGCTTTTCAGCTTGATATAGTCCCACTTGTTCATTTTTGCTTTTGTTTCCCTTGCCCGGGGAGATATGTTCATGAAGAAGTTGCTCATGTTTATGTCCAAGAGATTTTTGCCTATGTTTTTTTCTAAGAGTTTTATGGTTTCATGACTTACATTCAGGTCTTTGATCCACCTTGAGTTTACCTTTGTGTATGGGGCTAGACAGTAGTCCAGTTTCATTCTCTTACATGTAGCTGTCCAGTTTTTCCAACACCAGCTGCTGAAGAGGCTGTCATCTCCCCTTTGTGTATCCAAGGCACTGTTATCAAATATTAATTGACTGTATATGTTTGGGTTAATGTTTGGATTTTCTATTCTGTTCCACTGGTCTGTGGGTCTGTTTTTGTGCCAATACCAAATTGTCTTGATTACTGTGGCTTTGTAGTAGAGCTTGAAGTCAGGGAGTGTAATTCCCCATTTTATTCCTCCTTCTCAGGATTGATTTGGCTGTTCAGGTCTTTTGTGGTTCCATATGAATTTTACAATTATTTGTTCCAGTTCATTGAAGAAAGCTGTTGGTAGTTTGATAGGGATTGCATTAAATCTGTATATTGCTTTAGGTAGTATAGCCATTTTGACAATATTTATTCTTCCTAGCCAAGAGCATGGGATGCATTTCCATTTGTTAGTGTCCTCTTTAATTTCTCTTAGGAGTGTCTTGTAGTTTTCAGAGTACAGGTCTTTCACTTCCTTCGTTAGGTTTATTCCTAGGTATTTTATTCTTTTTGATGCAATTGTGAATGGAATTGTTTTTCTGATTTCTCTTTCTGTTAGTTCATCATTAGTGTATAGGAAAGCAACAGATTTCTGTGTGTTAATTTTGTATCCTGCAACTTTGCTGAATTCAGATATTAGTTCTAGTAGTTTTGGAATGGAATCTTTAGGGTTTTTTATGTACAGTATCATGTCATCTGCAAATAGTGACAATTTGACTTCTTCTTTACCAATCTGGGTGCCTTGTGTGTCTTTGTTTTGTCTGATTGCCGTGGCTAGGACCTCCAGTACTATGTTGAATAACAGTGGAGAGAGTGGGCATCCCTGTCTTGTTCCCGATCTTAGATGAAAAGCTTTCAGCGTCTCGCCGTTAAGTATGATGTTAGCTGTGGGTTTGTCATATATAGCCTTTATGATGTTGAGGTACTTGCCGTCTATACCCATTTTGTTGAGAGTTTTAATCAGGAATGGATGCTGAATTTTGTCAAATGCTTTTTCAGCATCTATGGAGATGATCATGTGGTTTTTGTTCTTCTTTTTGTTGATGTGGTGGATGATGTTGATGGATTTTCGAATGTTGTACCATCCTTGCATCCCTGGGATGAATCCCACTTGATCATGGTGTATGATCCTCTTGATGTATTTTTGAATTCGGTTTGCTAATATTTTGTTGAGTATTTTTGCATCTACGTTCATCAGGGATATTGGTCTGTAATTTTCTTTTTTGGTGAGGTCTTTGCCCGGTTTTGGTATTAGAGTGATGCTGGCTTCATAGAATGAGTTTGGAAGTATTCCCTCCTCTTCTATTTTTTGGAAAACTTTAAGGAGAATGGGTGTTATTTCTTCTCTATATGTCTGGTAGAATTCACAGGTGAATCCATCAGGCCCGGGGTTTTTGTTCTTGGGTAGTTTTTTGATTACCGCTTCTATTTCGTTGCTGGTGATTGGTCTGTTTAGTTTTTCTGTTTCTTGCTTGGTCAGTCTTGGAAGTTTGTATTTTTCTAAGAAGTTGTACATTTCTTCTATGTTTTCCAGCTTGTTAGCATATAGGGTCTCATAATATTCTCTTATGATTTTTTGTCTTTCTGTGGGGTCCGTCGTGATTTTTCCTTTCTCATTTCTGATTGTATTTATGTGTGTAGATTCTCTTTTTCTCTTAATGAGTCTGGCTAGGGGTTTATCTATTTTGTTTATTTTTTCAAAGAACCAGCTCTTGGTTTATTGATTTTTTCTATTGTTTTATTGTTCTCAATTTTATTTATTTCTTCTCTAATCTTTATTATGTCCCTCCTTCTGGTGACTTTGGGCCTCATTTGTTCTTCTTTTTCCAATTTCTGTAATTGTGTCTTTAGACTATTCATTTGGGAATGTTCTTCCTTCTTTAAATAGGCCTGGATTGCAATATACTTTCTTCTTAGAACTGCCTTTGCTGCGTCCCACAGAAGTTGTGGCTTTGTGTTGTTGTTGTCATTAGTCTCCATATATTCTTTGATTTCTGTTTTGATTTGGTCGTTAACCCACTGATTAATTAGGAGAGTGTTGTTAAGTCTCCATGTATTTGTGAGCCTTTTTGATTTCTTTCTAAAATTTATTTCTAGTTTTATACCTTGGTGATCTGAGAAGTTGGTTGGTAGGATTTCAATATTTTTGAAATTACTGAGGTTCTTTTTGTGGCCTAGTATGTGGTCTATTCTGGAAAATGTTCCATGTGCACTTGAGAAGAATGTGTATCCTGTTGCTTTTGGGTGTAGAGTTCTGTAGATGTCTGTTAGGTCCATCTGTTCTAGTGTGTTGTTCAGTGCCTCTGTGTCTTTAGTTATTTTCTGTCTGGTTGATCTGTCCTCTGGAGTGAGTGGTGTGTTGAAGTCTCCTAAGATGAATGCATTGCTGTCTATTTCCTCCTTTAATTCTGTTAGTATTTGTCTCACATATGCTGGCGCTCCTGTGTTGGGTGCATATATATTTATAATGGTTATATCTTCTTGTTGGACTGACCCCTTTATCATTATGTAATGTCCTTCTTTATCTTTTGCTACTTTCTTCGTTTTGAAGTCTATTTTGTCTGATACAAGTACTGCAACACCTGCTTTTTTCTCTTTGTTGTTTGCATGAAATATCTTTTTCCATCCCTTCACTTTTAGTCTGTGTATATCTTTGGATTTGAGGTGGGTTTCTTGTAGGCAGCATATAGATGGGTCTTGCTTTTTTATCCATTCTGTTACTCTGGGTCTTTTGATTGGTGCATTCAGTCCATTTACATTTAGGGTGATTATTGATAGATATGTACTTATTGCTATTGCTGGCTTTAGATTCGTGGTTACCAAGGGTTCAAGGTTGCTTCTTTCCTATCTAACAATCTAACTTAACTTTCTTGTTAAGTTATTGTAAACACAGTCTGATGTTTCTTTATTTCTCTCCCTTCTTATTCCTCCTCCTCCATTCTTTCTATAATAGGTGTTTTATTCTTTGCCTTTAGTTAGTATTTGGATGGTCTGCTTTGTTTGCTATGATTTTTTTTTCTCTGGTGATATCTTTTTAGCCTTAGGTGTACTTCCATCTAGAGCAGTCCATTTAAGATATCCTGTAATGGTGGTTTATGAGAGGCAAACTCTCTCAACTTTCGTTTGTCTGGAAATTGTTTAATCCCTCCATCATATTTAAATGATAATCGTGCTGGATACAATGTTCTTGGTTTGAGGCCCTTCTGTTTCATAACGTTAAATATATCATGCCATTCTCTTCTGGCCTGTAAGGTTTCTGTTGAGAAGTCTGATGATAGTCTGATGGGTTTTCCTTTGTAGGTGACCTTTTTTTTCTCTCTAGCTGCCTTTAATACGTTGTCTTTATCTTTGATCTTTGCCATCTTAATTATTATGTGTCTTGGTGTTGTCTTCCTTGGGTCCCTTGTGTTGGGAGATCTATGAGCTTCGGTGGACTGCGAGACTACTTCCTTCCCCAGCGAGGGAAAGTTTTCAGCAATTATTTCTTCAAAGACACTTTCTATCCCTTTTTCTCTCTCTTCTTCCTCTGGTACTCCTATAATGCGAATATTGTTCCGTTTGGATTGGTCACACAGTTCTCTTAATATTCTTTCATTCCTAGAAATCCTTTTATCTCTCTCTGCCTCAGCTGCTCTGTACTCCTGTTCTCTGTTTTCTATTCCATCAACAGTCTCTTGCATCTCATCCATTCTGCTGTTAAGCCCGTCAATCGCTTGTCTGATTTCTGCATTGTCTTTCCTCAGTTTCCTCACTTCTTCCCTCAGCTCTTGCACATTTCTCTGTAGGTCCATCAGCATGGTTATGACTTTTATTCTGAATTCTTTTTCAGGAAGACTGTGCATTTCCATCCCTTCAGACTCCCTCTCTGGGGTTGTCTGGTTGATTTTGGTCTGAACCATATTCCTCTGTCTTTTCATGGCTATAGAATTGGTCACTGATAGTTGCCATGTATGTCAGCTGGGCTCTTTAAGACTTTAAAAAGCGAAGAGAAAAAGAAAGAAAAAAAGAAGAAATAAAGAAAGAACGAAAAAAAAGAAGGAAAAGAAAAAACAAAAACAAAACAAAAAAACAAAAAAAATGCCCACTGGACATACATTCTGTGGGAATGCTGTAGGTGGCGCTATTGCACCAGTATTCCACAGCTGTGACTGTGCCGCTCCGCAGGGCCCTTTATCGCTCTGGCAGGGGTGGGAACGAGTAGGAGGCTGTTGATCTCAGTGAGAAGTGTTAAGTATGGCTATGGTTCCTCAGTAAACAGCTAAGGTGTCTGAAACTCCCCAGGACTCCCAGCCTGCTGGGCTGAGTGTCCTGGGGCGATCCGGCTCCTCCGCTGGGCTCCTGTCTCTTTAAGACCGCTGAAGAAAGCACGCGCTTTTTTTTTTCTTCCCGGGAGCCGGCTGCAAGCCCCCTGGCGCGTTCCCCGCTCAGATCCTGCCCCTCTGTCTCTCCAATCTCTGCTGCACTGCGTAATGTGGGTCAGCGCTCCCCGCGCAGGTCACCGGGGCTGGCTACTTCGTGGGGTGTGCTTCCACTCCCTCCCGGCTCTGAATCCTCTCCTCCCGCCCGTGCGCTGGGGTGGGGGAGGGCTCGGGTCCCGCCGGGTCGCGGCTCCGTATCTTACCCGCCTCTTGGGGTGCCGAGTCCTCTCGGGTGTAGCTGCACGCTGTGCGCTTTCCTGTGTATTCTCGTCTCTCTTTTAGGAATAGATGTATTTGCTGTGTTTTCGTAGATAAATATAGTGTTGGGAGGAGATTTCTGCCGCCCTGCTCACACCGCCATCTTCCCGGAAGTCCACATCTTATATTTTTAATGTATTTTATGGAGCTGAACATTAAAGGTAATGTTACTGAGGATTTTTAAATTTGTTTTTGTCTTCTAACCATTAATTCATATAAATTTCATCATCCCTTAACAGTATGGCACTGTGATTTGGCAGTGCGGGAAATAAACATTTGTAGCACAGTTTTCATTAATCCCTGGGCATCCATGAAACAAAATAAAGCAAAAGATGAGAATTTCACCTCTTTTCCTATGTGCAAAATGGTCTGGGTTTAGTGAGAAAATGTTCCCTTGAAACCTTAGAAAATGTTCACTTGGCCTGAACCTCAAGAAAAATCAGGACAAAGATGCATTTAGTAATATGGTTTGAAAAAAAAACATAGATTTAATAAGTTCTCAGATGAGGTATATTGCATGTTTTGATGAGTTTTGTTATCTTAGCCTTTGAAATAAATTGGGTAGATGCCTTGATAAGCAGGCAGACAATGGTGTTAGTGAAGTTGATCAGGTGGGGACTAAACTGAGCTCTGGCTTTACAGGTCTGTACTTGCCTGGGCTTTCCCACCCACCTTAGGTATGCCTGTAATAGTTAGAGATTCTGGGATGATTTCTTATGCTTCACATAGCCAAAAGCCAAATGCTATTCATATTTCATCCCCAGTTTTACCACAAGTCCAAGCTTTTGCCAAATATCCCAGTATCTGAATCCAAAATATTATTCCTTACAGACCTCTTTTCTCATGAGGTGTTATTTATGTGACTGTCTTGGGATTGGATAACACAGCTTTCAGTTTAACCAACAGGCAATACCAGGGCATTCGATGCTACTTGTGAGACAGTGTGTGTATGAGATCAGTGGTCTTCTGTGGAAGAATTAGACATGCATGCATACAGATAGGTTGCCTAAGACCAAAGTTGTTATTCCTAACAATAAAATCAGACTTCTAGGTAATATGTAGCTTACAATACCCTTTTACTTACAGAATGGAGGGATCCAGCTGGTCTGCTTGCTGAAACATTACATTCCTCTTGAACAATAAGGAAAATAAATCCAGGAAGGTGGAATGTGGGGGACGGTGTTGTAACTTTCCCCAAATAGGCAACTACAAAATACCGGTGCCATTGGGAATGCACAGCTCTAAGAGCTACTTTGGTTTCTTGGTGGGGGATAAAAGAAAAAGGTCAGGTAATATATTTCATATCAAAGATTAAGGTTTAATAGAGTCAGAATAAACCTTATGGGGAAGGGGAAGCTAGGGCTTGCAATTTCATTCATTACAGAATTTCTGCCCTATCTTTAAAGATCTGATGATAACATATGGGGCAAGAAACAATAAAGTCATGAGTAAAATAGTGAATTGATTAAGTAATTTTCCTAAGCTTCTTTCTTCTTCCTTTGCCAAGTGCTTCTCTTCTTTTCCATTACCCAGAGACTTTGTCCTTCATCATAATTACCCTTCCTGTGCCATTTCCCCTGAGGATCTTCTACCCAGAGACTGAAATGATAAAACTAAAAATTCTATTTTGGTGATAGTTTCAATGACCTATTATTGTTTAACATGTTATCCCTCCTAGGTAATATTTGTAATTAAAACAATAGTTTTCTGCACCTTTATCCAAAAGAATGACCCATAAGTAGTTTAGCCTCCTTCCTGGGGCTATTCAAAGTGCCATATCTTTTTTTTATTAAGGTATTATTGATATACACTCTTATGAAGGTTTCACATGAAAAAACAATGTGGTTACTACACTTACCCATATTGTCAAGTCGCCACTCATACCCCAATTCAGTCACTGTCCATCAGTGTAATAAGATGCCACAGATTCACTGTTTGCCTTCTGTGTGCTACACTGTTTTCTCCGTGATCCCCCACACCATATGTACTAATTATAATACCCCACAATCCCCTTCTCCCACCCTCCCCACCCGCCCTCTCACACCTTCCCCTTTGGTAACCACTAGTTCCTTCTTGGAGTCTCTGAGTCTGCTACTATTTTGTTCCTTCAGTTTTGCTTCGTTGTTATACTCCACAAATGAGGGAAATCATTTGGCACTTGTCTTTCTCCGCCTGGCTTATTTCATTGAGCATAATATCCTCCACCTCCACCCATGTTGTTGCAAATGGCAGGATTTGTTTCCTTCTTATGACTGAATAGTATTCCATTGTGTATATGTACCACCTCTTCTTTATCCATTCATCTACTGATGGACACTTAGGTTGCTTCCATATCTTGGCTATTGTGAAAAGTGCTGCCATAAACATAGGGGTGCATATGTGTTTTTGAATCTGAAAAGTTGTATTCTTTCGGTAAATTCCAAGGAGTGGAATTCCTGGGTCAAATAGTATTTGTATTTTTAGTTTTTTGAGGAACCTCCATATTGCTTTCTACAGTGGTTGAACTAGCTTACATTCCCACCAACAGTGTAGGAGGGTTCCCCTTTCTCCGCATCCTCGCCAGCATTTGTTGTTCTTAGTCTTTTGGATGTTGGCCATCCTCACTAGTGTGAGGTGATATCTCATTGTGGTTTTAATTTGCATTTCTCTGATGATTAGCGATGTGGAGCATCTTTTCATATGCCTGTTGGCCATCTGAATTTCTTCTTTGGGGAACTGTCTCTTCATATCCTCTGCCCATTTTTTAATCGGGTTATTTGCTTTTTGGATGTAGAGGCATGTAAGTTCTTTATATATTTTGGATGTTAACCCCTTGTCAGATGTGTCATTTACAAATATATTCTCCCATACTGTGGGATGCCTTTTTGTTCTGGTGATCAAGTTCTTTCAAAGTGCCATATCTTCACTCTGAAAAGCAGGTAGATGAAAATATTATTCTGGGTCTTAGAACTAATTCAATGCATATTTAATAAAAACCTACTATTTGCCAGGGTTTGTTCCCAGTCAATGAAACAAAGGTGAGTAAAATACAACCCTCAGTGAGCCACTGCAGATGTTACTAGAACGAAAGTGTTAACGGTCTTCTGTGCCTGATCTGTAGAGTCCCCAGCTGGGGAGGAGCCTGCAGCTGTGAGAGTGGGAAGCACCTAAGTTAGAGATGCTAGTGAGATCCTATGGGATATGCTAAGCTCTCCTCTTTAACCATCGCACACCCACACCTCGTCTTCCCCACTGTACTGGGAGTTCCTTGCTCAGGGAACAAGTCTTACTCGTGTCCATTCTTGTGGTACTTGCAATCAGAGAGCCAGTCTGACAGCTATAATACCGAACAGTTTTATTTACCATCTCAAGTCCCAGTTTCCTCATTTGTGAAAATGTGGAAATGATAATCACTAAATTGCTTATTTTGTGGAGTATTTAATTGGATAATTCATGCAAAGCATGTAGTGCAGTTCCTGGCACATAGTAAACTCTCAAAAAATGTTGACAAACGTAACGTAAATAAAAATTGATGTACCACATGGCTCAGTCTTTAGATAGAATTAAATAAAAGGAAATAGAAATCTAACTCCAGCAACTTGATGAATAATGTAGGGCTTTGGTGTCATTTTCTTAAAGGTTTTGGCCCAGAGATTTTATGGAGTCTAACACATGAGAAGCTTCTGAGAAATACTGTAGAGTTTTTCTGGTCATTTGTTCCATTGTCTCCCCAAATTCCATGGCATTCACGACAGCTGCTAAGAATCTTTCTCACTTTTCTAGGTAAATTTGTCTTTCCATTGACTTCGCCCTCCCTGCCTCCCCAAAGAGCCAGCCCACCAGTTCATGCTCATGCCGCTGCTCCGGCTCAGATTTCCCACGCACAGGCGCTGCCCCCGCCCCTGGAGTATGACAGCCCTCACTCTGCACAGCCCGTCAAGCCTAGGTTTTCTCTCATGCAGATTTATTTTCTCATAAGCATTAGTTCTTTTGAAATTGTGATGAATCAAACACTGTATCTTAGTGCGTAGTACAAATAACATCAGCATTAAATTAATAACCAATGCATGACACTGCCAATGTAGTGTGAAGAGAGCCATGGACAGTATGTAGAGAATGGTGTGTAGCTGTGTCTCAAGATAAATTTTTTTTTAGAAAAACAGGTGAATTACAGTTTGCTGACCCCTGATGTAGAGGCTTGCCAGCCATTGTTAAGACTTTGACTTTTACTCTGAGGATGTTGGATGCTGTTACAGGGTTCAGGGCAGAAGGGTGACATGCTTTTATATTTGAAAAGGATCACTGTGGGTCTGAGTTGGCAATGAACCCTAGGGAAACAAAGGTTGGAGGAGAACAGGTAGGGTGTTCATTGCAACAGTGAATATCATGAAAGTGAGAAATTATGGGATTCTGGAGATATTTTGAAGGTAAATATTTATAGGATTTACTTATGAATTACATGTGGGATTAGAAGTAGTAAAATTCTGAGAGTGGGATGGTTGGTTAGAAAGCTGTTAGTTATTCTGGAAAAGGGCTGATGCTGGCCTGAGCTAAGGCAGTGGGTATTGGTTTTGTGCAAAAATCTGGCTTTGTGTATTTGAAAAGGGATGTGGGTAGGGCTGAGAGTTATTTCCCCAAACTCTTTCTACATGAGAAAACTATTGTTCTGCCTCATTTCATGCCTAGGTGTTTCTTCTGGGCTGCTAATGCAACTTGAAGAAACTAGAGAGAGAATTTGAGGAGTTGTAATAACTTCCCTCCTAGTTCTGGGCGTGCAAATTCTAGCCTGAATGGCAAGAATCCTCTTGGGCTATAGGGGATGATGGTTGCATGCCTAATAAAAAGAGAGCAGGCTAATGTTGACTAGTTTTCTTGTCTTTATCCCACAGTTTAGTACATGGCGATCTGAACCTTTGTTATATCCTTAGGAAATTATCTGCATATTTTATCAAATTTACGATACTCTGATTGTATGATACACCTGTATTTTATACAAACTACAAAAGAAAAAAAATAACTGCCAGTTGGAATGCAGTGCTTTTTATCACCTCAGTTGTGAGACACATCCTGATTTTAGAGCTGTCAAAATGTTAAACATATGTGTCTTAATCAGTGAAATGCACCATGCTAAAAAACCAACTGTGTAAGCTGGAAACCCAGAAGCTTTTGCGCTGGGTGCCTATCGTGCATCGAAAAACTCTTTAGAAACTCCTCTATTCACCATGTATGAATTTTCAAAATAACTGCTGTAACTTGTAAAGCCTATTTAAACAATATTTTAGTGGTTATGTTATGCATTTTAACTAACCCTACCACCATATTTTAAAAAGAGCATACTGAATAATAGTCTACCTTTTTTATCCATGACTTAAAATCAAGATGATACCATTTGGTGTCCAAGACACCACTCTATTTGACTCCTACCTTAGTGGCTCCTCGGTGGGTTCCTTTCCATTTCCCCAAGGCCTAAACTTTCCTGGGCCCCAGGCTTAGTCCTTGCACGTCCAGTTTTCTCTTTCCCTACAGGGTGCTCAGGGGAGCTTCCTAACTTCATGGTTTTACATACTCTAAAAATCACGAGCCTGGACCTCACTCTGAACTTCTCTCTTGCATCTGATTATACAGTTGCCTCTTTCACTTGGATGCCTAATGACCATCTCAAATCTGACATCTCCAAATGAACCCCTTGTTTTTCTTTGAAAAGCAATTCCTTCTACAGTTATTTTTATTTCATCAAATGGCATTTCTATTCTTCCAGTTGCTTAAGACAAAACATATGTAGTCATCTTTGACTCCTCTCTTTCTCTCAGACCACATATCCAAGCCTTCAGTAAGTTCTTTTCATTTTACCTTCAAAGTATATTCAGGCACCTACTACTTCTCACTACCTCCACAATTACCACTGTCTCTCACTTGGAGATCAATAGCCTCTCCCTGCCACAACCCTTGCCTCCCTGGCACCCTGTTTCTACATCACAGTTATAGGGCTCCTTTAAAAAAGTGGTCAGATTATGCCACCTCTCTGGTCAAACACTCCAGTGGCTTTCCAACTCCTTCAGAATAAAATCCAAAGTCCTTACCGTGGTATACTGGTTCCATCAGGTGTTGGCCTCCACCTGCTCTGACTTCATGATCAGTCTCTCTTCCACTGATTTACTCAGTTTCATCTCTGGCTTCCTCTATGTGCTTCTAATGAAGGGTTTCTCAGGCTTGGCACTATTAGCATGTGCTTTGGTATGGAGAGGTTGTCCTGTACACTGTAGGGTGTTTGGAAACATCCTTTGCCTACACTTGGGAGATGGCAGTAACATCCCCACATTGTGACAATAAAAATATCTCCAAACATTTTCAAAGTCCTCTGGGGATGGGGGTGCAAAAATGGACCCTAAGTGAGAACCACTGCTTTACAAGCATGCTTCTTCCTCAGGACCTTTGCATCTTCTGTTGTCTCTGCCTTCTCCCAGATACCACTGGGCTTATTCCCTCACTTGGTCAGGTCTCAGCTTCCACTACCATCTTAACATGAAGTAGCCATCCTACTCTCAGTCACTGTCAACCTTACATGGTTTTAGTTCTGTCAGCTCCATTTATTGTTGCTCTGTTTTATCCAATTACTATATTCAGGTGTTTCCTTCAATGTGGAAGGAGCATAATTAAGGTAAAACTCTTGGCTTCTTTGCTCCACCCTAAGGGAAGTGGGGTGCCTTATCTGATTGGCATATTTTGCAAGGATGAACTGGGTGTTTTTGGCTCAGTCCCCATTTTTTTTTTCTTCTGTAGGTGTGCTTCCTCTCAGAGCAGGTAAGGGGACCTGTTCCATTTCGTGTTGACCGGGAGTGCATGGGCAAGTTTGTCTCAATCTGAGTTTCAATGACTTTTTAACCTTTTTAAACAGACCTTCTTATTTGGCCTATATCAGTAGCAAAAGCGCTATCTTGAGCTCTGTATAATTTGTCATCTTATATCTCAGTTGGTTCAGAACTTAGGAAAAAGGAGTAATATTTACCAGATGCCTTGAGACTCTAATGTTTGATGCATTTAGAAATAAAGAAAGGACTGCAAGTTGGGGAAGATACAATAGTATGTGAACAGTTAAGGATTCTGGTGTGGTGAGAAAAGGCAGCTTTTGGTCTGAGATTTCTGCATTTAGGATATACTGACTATAGGTAGGTATTTGTTGAGGATTCTGCTTGGGTAGTTTTTGATTCTGCAGCTTGGGCAAGAGGCTTTAAGTCTTAGGCCCTGCAATGTTTTACACTTAGTGGATGACTACATTGTAGACAGATGCTTCCTCAGTCCACTCTTTTGCCAGGGTCAAGGCTGAAGGTCCTTGGCCTCGAGGAGCCATGGCCGCTTGGGCCTCAGCAAGGCACAGGGGTCTCTTGGGCCTTGGCAAATGCTGAAGCAAAGATCCCACAACAAGCTGAAGTGGCTTTCCACACGAAGTCCTTTATGATGTTAGGGAAAGGGAACATATCCATGACCTTTAAAGAGCAAGGCAACTAAGTCCTATGTGCCTACAGAGCATTACTGGCATCTAGTTTTAATTGTTAGCTCCAGGCCTGCTAGGCAGCACTACATTCATGGCCTCAGATTCCACTCAGGAGTCCCCAGGAAGGGACTGTGGAAGGCTATGTTTGGGTTTACATATTCTTTCCATAGGCTCAAGAGTTCCCTGTCACCACGAGGTCTCAAGTTAGTTCTTGAGTGGTTATTTCTGTATGAGAGAGAAATATATAGAAGGGAGGTTTTTTAGGTTTAAATAATCTCTTGATGAAAAGTAGATGAAACAGTCATTGTGGCCTAGAAACAAGAAATATCTGATTGCAGGGGAGTATGAACACGATGATCCCGGATAGAGCCCAAACTCTTATTACTAATGGGGTATCATAGTTGAGGGCTCAAAAGGGAAATGGAAATTAGATACACACTTAGGAAAAGTAAGGCTCCTTGACGAAGAACTGGTGATTGGTGCTCACCAGTGTAAGAAGTGCTCAACCTTGCAAGAAGACGGTAACTTCTTAATGCCATATGCTGAGAGAAGAGACAGAATTCACAGGTGGGTGAATTCCTCCTTCCTCTGTGTGTTCAATGTTTAATGCCAAAATTAGCCTCTTACTGGGATAGTTCTCCCAACCTACAGTAAGACCCCAGGTCTGGGCTTCTAGCACTGGGTTTAGACTGACTGACATTCTGGCAAAATTATCTGTTCTCATTTTTTTTAAAGATAATATTTAGTCTCTGCAACACTAAATATTTAGTTTAAGATACACAATTTTTCCCGAGATAACAGTTTTGGAGGCTGGGGATTTGTTTATTTTCTGATTTGTGGGCTGGCTGGTGCTGTAATATGCTTATTAAGTTAACTTTTTGGACTCCATAATAAGAAAAGTACATCAAAGACTTGGCACTGCACTTGTGTAGCCCTGAGGCAAACACTCTCTCCCTGTAAGAGCCAGCACACACGGCAGCTGATTTAAGGATCCCCAACTTCACCCAGGCAACGAGGACCCCTTTGGAGCAAAATAAGAGACTTCAGAGGAAAAATCTTGGATGTGAATTTTGTTGACCTTTAACTTACATGGGTAAGAGTATTTGATTCCATTGAGTTTTAATACTTTTGAATGTCAAATTGCAGAGATTTGATCTTTGAACTAATTTTTTTGTGAAACTGCGTAACAGAAGGGAATTTATATCTAATTGTGGGGCATCTCTATGTTGGCATGTTATTATAGATTGTCTTAAATTGTTTACTTTTATTAAAGTATCTGATATGCTGTCTTGGACAATGTGGCTTATCATAATTGGGCATGAAAAAATAAAATAGGGAGTGACCTGCCAACCTGTTCTAATAATATTTTAGGGTTTTCTGGGAGCAAATGCTAAACCTCCCAATAATATCCTCCAAAAAGAAGTGGCTGGTATTGGAGAAGTTGCTCCAAGAAAGCAACTGCAGGATTACTCTAATTAACTGCTTACCTCCTGTCTGGGAGGAATAGCAAAACCCATGGTTAACCGTGGACTTAATGGTTAAACCCAATGGATTAAAAGATCAAAAAGCTGGTGAATGTTGGAGAAGGGGGTAGGAATGCTTCTTTAATGCAGCTGTCTCCTTGTATATAGAGGGAGCTAAATTAGTCTAATACTAATGGTGTCTCTCCATTGCTTTGCTCAGAGCCCATCTGAGGAAGAAGTAATTTACATATTTTGAACATTTGGGAAGAATAAACTGTGCATGTTTGGAATTCAGCTCCTCCATTTCTCTCTTGAAGGAGATCTTTCTACTGAGCCGTCAGCTTCCTCCTGATTCTGCATTCCCTAAGACTTAGCCTAGGCAGTTCTCCATACCAGGATGCCTGCCTTTATCTAGGCTTGCCTTTGGGAAAGCCTGCCCAGCTTGGGGGTTCAGAATCATGGTCAGCCATACCCCTCAATTTGG
Source organism: Smutsia gigantea (assembly GCA_032199065.1). Taxonomy (NCBI): domain Eukaryota; kingdom Metazoa; phylum Chordata; class Mammalia; order Pholidota; family Manidae; genus Smutsia; species Smutsia gigantea. Next base: position 75,982 of record JAVSCE010018877.1, read on the forward strand.
CCTTTATCAGTTATAAAGTTGACATTTGACATATTATCAACTTTCACTCTTGTCTTATTTTTCAAAATGCTTGGAATCAGGGCAGAGAGATTTTATTTTATGACCCCCCCCCTTGAAAATACCCACACTTAACTATTTCCTGATATGGTTATTTATTTAATGTCTATCTCCAGTAGAATACAAGATCCAGGGTAGGAATGTAACTAACGGAGGGTAGGCTGTCAATATAGGCTTGTTGAATGGGGACAAAATTGTATTTGCTGTAATAATGAACTAGGGTACTGACCTCATGGATGATTGAGGTTCTTACATTAAATATCACTGGGTATATCGTGGATTGTTAATTTCTGGTTTCGGCTCTTTCTTTTTTATTTTATATTACATTATTTTATTTTATTTTATTAAGGTATCATTGATATACATTCTTAGGAATGTTTCACAAGAAAAACAATGTGGTTACTACATTCACCTTGATTATCGAGTCCCCCCCATACCCCTTTGCAGTCACTGTCCATCAGTGTAGTAAGATGCCACTGAGTCACTACTTGTCTTCTCTGTGCTACCTGTCTTCCCCATGATCCCCCCCATACCATGTGTACTAATCATAATACCCATCAATCCCTTTCTCTCTCCCTCCCCACCCACCCTCCCCTTTGGTAACCACTAGTCCTTTCTTGGAGTCTGTGAGACTGCTGCTATTTTGTTCCTTCAGTTATGCTTTGTTGTTATGCACCACAAATGAGGGAAATCATTTGGTATTTGTCTTTCTCTTCCTGACTTATTTCACTGAGCATAATACCCTCTAGCTACATCCATGTTGTTGCAAATGGTAGGATTTGTTACTTTCTTATGGCTGAATAGTATACCATTGTGTATAGTACCAAATCTTTATTCATTCATCTACTGATGGACACTTAGGTTGCTTCCATATCTTGACTAGTGTAAATAGTGCTGCAATAAACATAGGGTGCATATGTCTTTTTGAATCTGAGAAGTTGTTTTCTTTGGGTGAATTCCTAGAAGGAATGGAGTTCCCAGGTCAAATGGTATTTCTATTTTTATTTTCTTGAGGAACCTCCTTATTGCATTCTATAGTGATTGAACTAGTTTACATTCCCACCGGCAGTGTAGAAGGGTTCCCCTTTCTTCGCATCCTTGCCAGCATTTGTTGTTCCTAGTCTTTTTATGTTGGCCATCCTAACTGGTGTGAGGTGATACCTCATTGTGGTTTTAATTTGCATTTCCCTGATGATTAGTGATGTGGAGCATCTTTTCATGTGCCTGTTGGCCATCTGAATTTCTTCTTTAGAGAAGTGTCTGTTCATAGCTCCCGCCCATTTTTTTAATAGGGTTATTTGCTTTTTGGCAGTTGAGGCGTGTGATCTCTTTATATATTTTGGATGTTAACCCCTTGTCGGATATGTCATTTACAAATATATTCTCCCATACTGTAAGATGCCTTTTTGTTCTGCTGATGGTGTACTTGCATCATGTAGTCCCATTCGTTCATTTTTGAATTTGTTTCCCTAACCCCAGGAGATGTACTCAGGAAAAAGTTGCTAATGTTTATATTCAAGAGATTTTTGCCTATGTTTTCCTCTAAGAATTTTATGGTTCCATGACTTACATTCAGATCTTTGATCCATTTTGAGTTTACTTTTGTGTATGGGGTTAGACAATAATCCAGTTTCATTCTCTTGCATGTAGCTTTCCAGTTTTGTCAACACCAGTTGTTGAAGAGGCTGACATTTCCCCATTGTATATCCATGGCTCCTTTATCATATATTAATTGACCATATATGCTTGGGTTAATATCTGCGCTCTCTAGTCTATTCCATTGGTCTATGGGTCTGTTCTTGTGCCAGTCCCAAATTGTCTTGATTACTTTAGCTTTGTAGTAGAGCTAGAAGTCAAGGAACATAATCCCCCCACTCTATTCTTCCTTCTCAGGATTGCTTTGGCTATTTGGGGTCTTTTGTGGTTCCATATGAATTTTAGAACTATTTGCTGTTGGTATTTTGATAGGTATATTGAATCTGTAGATTGCTTTAGGCAGGATGGCCATTTTGACAATATTAATTCTTCCTATCCATGAGCATGGGATGTGTTTCTATTTATTGGTATCTTTTTAAATTTCTCTCCTGAGTGTCTTGTAGTTTTCAGAGTGTAGGTCTTTCGCTTACTTGGTTAGGTTTATTCCTGGTATTGTATTCTTTTTGATGCAATTGTGAATGGAATTGTTTTCCTGATTTCTCTTTTTGCTAGTTCATTGTTAGTGTATAGGAATGCAACAGATTTCTGCATATGAATTTTGTATCCTGAAACTTTGCTGAATTCAGATATTAGATCTAGTAGTTTTGGAGTCGATTCTTTAGGATTTTAATGTGCAGTATCATGTCATCTGCAAACAGGGACAGTTTAACTTCTTCCTTGCAAATCTGGATGCCTTTTATTTCTTTGTGTTGTCTGATTGCCATGGCGAAGACCTCCAGTACTATGTTTGATGTACTTTTGAATTCAGTTTGCTAATATTTTGTTGAGTATTTTTGCATATATGTTCATCAGAGATGTTGGTCTGTAATTTTTTTTTTGTGGTGTCTGCTTGGTTTTGGTTTAGAGTAACACTGGCCTCATAGAATAAGTTTGGGAGTATTTCCTCCTCTTCTACTTTTTGGAAAACTTTAAGGAGGGGTATTAGGTCTTCACTAAATGTTTGATAAAATTCAGCAGTGAAACCATCTGGTCCAGGATTTTGGTCTTAGGTAGTTTTTTGATTACCAATTCAATTTCCTTGCTGGTAATTGGTCTATTCAGATTTTCTGTTGTTTCCTGGGTCAGCCTGTGAAGGTTGTAGTTTCTAGAGAGCTGTCCATTTCTTCTAGTTTATCCAGTTTGTTCGCATGTAATTTTTCATAGTTTTCTCTCATAATTCTTTGTATTTCTGTGGTATCAGTAGTGATTTTTCCTTTCTCATATCTGATTCAGTTTATGTGTGTAGACTCTCTTTTTTTTCTTGATAAGTCTGGCTAGGAGTTGAACTATTTTTTTTATTTTCTAAAAGAACCAGCTCTTGCTTTCATTGATTTTTTGTATTGTTTTATTCTACTCGATTTTATTTATTTATGCTCTAATCTTTATTATGTTCCTCCTTCTACTGACTTTGGGCCTCCTTTGTTCTTCTTTTTCTAATTTCATTAATTATGAGTTTAGACTGTTCATTTGGGATTGTTCTTCTTTCCTGAGGTAGGCCTGTATTGCAGTATACTTCCCTTTTAGCATGGCTTTACTGCGTCCCAAACATTTTGCAGTGTTGAATTATTGTTGCCATTCGTCTCCATATATTGCTTGATCTCTGTTTTTATTTAGTCATTGATCCATTGATTACTTAGGAGCATGTTATTAAGCCTCCATGTGTTTGTGGGCTTTTATATTTTCTTTGTGTAAGTTATTTCTAGTTTTATTCCTTTGTGGTCTGAGAAACTGGTTGGTACGATTTCAATCTTTTTGAATTTACCGGGGCTCTTTTTGTGGCCTAGTATATGATCTATTCTTGAAAATGTTCCATGTGTACTTGAGAAGAATGTGTATCCTGTTGCTTTTGGATGGAGTGTTCTGTACATGTCCATTAGGTCCATCTGTTCTAATATGTTATTCAGTGCTTCTGTCTCCTTACTTATTTTCTGTCTGGTTGATCTGTCCTTTGGAGTGAGTGGTGTGTTGAATTCTCCTAAAATGAATGCATTGCATTCTATTTCCCCCTTTAATTTTGTTAGTATTAGTTTCACATATGTACGTGATCCTGTGTTGTTTGCATATGTGTTTATAATAGTTATATCCTCTTGTTGGACTGACCCCTTTATCATGTAATGTCCTTCTTTGTCTCTTGTTACTTGCTTTGTTTTGAAGTATATTTTGTCTGAAAGAAGTACTACAACTCCTGCTTTTTTTCTCCCTATTAGTTTCATGTAATATCTTTTTCTGTCCCTTTACTTTCAGTCTGTGTATGTCTCTGTGTTTGAAGTGAGTCTCTGTAGGCCGCATATAGGTGGGTCTTTTTTTTTAATCCATTCAGTGACTCTATGTCTTTTGATTGGTGTATTCAGACCATTTACACTTAGGGTGATTATCGATAGGTATGTACTTATTGCCATTGCAGGCTTTAGTTTCATGGTTGCCATAGGTTCAAGGGTAATTGTCTTACTGTCTAACAGTCTAATTTAAAGGTCCTTTTTTTGTTCTCCTTTTTATTCCTCCTCCATTCTTTATATTTTAGGTATCATATTCTGTACTCTTTGTCAATCCCTTTATAGACTTTGTACGTAGTTGATTTGATTTTGCATCTGCTTAGTAATTAATTGTTCTACTTTCTTTGCTGTGGTTTTATTTCCCCTTGTGACAGCTCTTTGGCCTTAGGAATGCTTCCATCTATAGCAGTTCCTCCAAAATGCACTGTAGAGGTGGTTTGTGGGAGGTAAACTCTCTCAGCTTTTGCTTATCTGGGAATTGTTTAATCCCTCTTCAAATTTAAATAATAATCTTTCTGGATAGAGTATTCTTGGTTTGAGGTCCTTCTGCCTCATTGCATTAAATATATCATGCCACTCCCTCTGGCCTGTAAAGTTTCTGCTGAGAAGTCTGATGATAGCCTGATTGGTTTTCCTTTGTATGTGATCTTATTTCTCTCTCTTGCTGCTTTTTGTAGTCTATCCTTATCCTTGATCTTTGCCATTTTCATTATTATATGTGTTGGTGTTGTCCTCCTTGGGTCCTTTGTGTTGGGAGATCTGTGCACCTCCATGGCCTGAGAGAATATATCCTTCTCCAGATTGGGGAAGTTTTCAGCAATTACCTCCTCAGTGACACTTTCTATCCCTTTTTCTCTCTCTTCTTCTTCTGGTACACCTATTATGCAAATATTGTTCCGTTTAGATTGGTCACACAGTTCTCTCAATATTCTTTCATTCTTGGAGATCCTTTTTTCTCTCTGCGCCTCAGCTTCTTTGTATTCATCTATATTTTTATTCCATTTACCATCTCTTCTACTACATCTAATCTGCTTTTAAATCCCTGCATTGTATGTTTTATTTCAGATATGGAATTTCTTAATGATTGAATATCCATCCTAATTTCGTCCCTGAGTTCTTGAATATTTTTCTGTACCTCTATGAGCATGTTTATGATTTTTAATTTCAACTCTCTTTCAGGAAGATTGGTGAGGTCAGTTTCATTTGGCCTCTTTTCTGGTATTTGTGAGATTTTTGTTTGAACCAGATTCCTTTGTCATTTCATATTTGTATGTGGCGCCCTCTAATGCCCTAAAGCTCTAGTCTCTGGAGGTGTTCTGTCCCTGGAGAGATGTCAGGTGTCACAGGGGAGCAGAGCTGTTGCCTGGGTGGTGGAAAGTGCTGTTTCCTGCTTCCTCGCTGCAGTGCCTGTTTCCACTGGCAGAACCAGTGGGCCAGCACACAGGTGTAAGCCTCTGTGCTTTGTGTCTGTAGCTCCTGTATTTGGGTCCTCCCTCTGGCTGGCCTGATGCCAGGGTAGGGACTTCCAGTTTGCAAGCTGGTGCCAGCAAGTCAGGAGGAAGGTGCAGCTGGCTGTGTATCACAGTGCGGGGCCTCAGAGCTGAGAAGCCAGCCAGGGGGATGGAGCTCCTGAAGCTCCTAAAAGTTCCCAACCTGCTGTGCAGAGCACGCGCAGACCACCTTGTCCACCTATCCCTTCTTCCACGCAGCAAGCTCTGTGAAAACCCCGCCCCTTCACCAGCCCTCCCCTGCTAGGAAGCCTCTCAGACCACCCACCTTTCCTTTGTCCCAGAGCAGCCAGATGTGGATCCCTGTCCTCCATAAATGGCTGGAATCTCAGTCTTTCCAAGTATTCCACCTGCTTTAGATTTCCAACCCTCTAATCTCCAGAGCACCATGCAATGTGGGTTTGTACTACCAAAGCAGATCTCCCAGGCTTCCACCCCCTGCCCTCTCCATTTCTCTTCCTCCCACCTGTGAGCTAGGATGGGGGAAGGGCTTGGGTCCCACTGGATCAAGGCTTTCATACATTATCCTCTTTTGTGAGGTCTGCTCTGTTCTGCAGGTGTATGCAGTCTGGTGCAGCCTTCTTCCCTGTTGCTCTTTTGAATTAGTTGTATTAACTATATTTTTGTATTATATATGGTTTTGGGAAGAGTTCCCTGTCTCCCCTCTCACGTGGCCATCTTGAATCTGTCTCCCTCTGCTCTTTCTTATAGTACTGTAAAGGTGCATTCTTTTACTTGCTTCCCACCTTCTTATTTTACAAGCTTCTGTGTTCTTAAATAACTTTAAAATAATAGCTAAAAATCTTTTCTTAGTGAAGTACCTGGACCTTGTGTTATTAATTGAAGCTGCTTTGTAGCATTTCTCTTTCTGGTGTTTAGTTGAGTTTCAATGACTTCAACTTACTTCAGTTTGCTTTAACTTATTAATCAGGCACAGTAGGATATAACTCTCTGTCTCAAAATATTTTACTGTATTTTACCCACTCCTCTTATTATGATGTGAAATGAAGAAATACCTACATGTGCAAGAAGAAGTGCGGTGAGTGGCATAGACATTGTGACTCAATGTTAGGCTACTACTGACCTTCTGGTGATAAGTCAGAAGGAGGATCATGTGCTTCTGGACTGAGGGTGACCATAAGTAACCGAAACTGTGAGAACGTAATCCTCCCTTATCTGTGGTTTCTCTTTCCACAGAGAGACCACATTCACCTAACTTTTATTAGAGTATATAATTACAACTGTTCCATTTTATTCTTAGTTATTGTTGTTAATCTCTCATGTGCCTAATTTATAAATTAAACTTTATTATAGGTATGTATAAAAAATAGTATATATAGGGTTTCATATTATCCAGAATTTCAGGTGTCCACTAGGGATCTTGGAATGTGTTCCCCATGGATAAGGGGGGGCTACTGTATAAATTTGGGCACTCATGTATATTCTCAGGCACTTACATCTCTTCAGTTTTCTTTCTTCCTATGTGGCCAGACCTTAGTAATGTTAGGGTTTTGGATTAGGAATTATTATAAGGCAATACTACAGGCTTAAGCTTAATTGGGTGTGTGTATTTGTGTGTACAGGGGTTTCTAGTTCAAGTTCAGCTAAGGAAAAAGTATTATATTGTCTTTTTTGTTGTCATTATTTTCCTTCATGCTTAAAATTCCATTTAGAAACTCAGGAAAGGATGGCTCTGTTAGAATTCTAGTATTCCTGCATTTCAGTGGTCTTAATACCAACTTAATATCATCAAAACCCCACAGCAAACTAAATTAGAATCTTTTTGTTAAAAGCAACAGAAACCAATCTGTGGGAGGCAGTTTTCGATATGGCTGCACTAACTCCACCTCCCAGTGTTCACATCCTTGTGTGGTCCCTTCCTCTGATGGGCAGGCTAGACCTAGTGACTTGTTCCTAATGAATAGGATGGCAAGAGCAATGGGAATCACTTCTGAAATGAGGTTATAAAAGATTGTGACTTCCATCTGGCACTCTCCCACTCTCTCGCCTTCCACACTGATGAAGCCAGTTTCCATGTTAAGAGCTGTCCTATGGAACTGAAACAGCCTATGGCCGACAGCCAGAGAGGAACAGAGGCCCCTCAGTTTAGTAGCCTGCAAGGAATTAAATCTTGCCAACAGCCACTAAATAAGTGCATTCTGTTCCGGTCAAACCTGGAGATGACATTAGCATTGCTGACACCTTGATTTCCGCCTCTTGAGATACCCTCAGCTGGAAGACCCAGCTGAGCCATGCTTGAGCTTCTCACCCACGGAAACTGTGAGCTAATAACTGTACGCTGTCTCAAGCCACTAAGTTCTGGGGAAATTTATCACTTAGCAATAGATAACTAATATACATCCTAAGTTTATCATGAAAATCTCATTTAACAATTTAATTTATATGGCTTTCAATTTTAGTTAAAAGCAAATCATCTGACTTGCAAAGGGGTATTTGTTAGTCAGTAAAATCGTTTATTTTCTCAGTTCCTGGGAATCATACCCAAAAAGGCTTTACCAAGGCAACAAATAATTAGTGGTAATATATGCTATTTTTTAAGTTAAAGTTCCTTATTTAATCCAATATACTAAAAATTGGGAAATTTGGAATGCTAATTTTCATGCATCTTGGCTAATATAACATTTTTGATGTAATATTTTAATCTTTTTATATATTGGCTTAAATACATTTTTCTCAAAAATATTGAAGTTGCAAATTTAGCTTATTCAATTTATAGAACATATTTGCCAAAACCTTTGCTTGCAAAGTCATCTTTAGGTTCAAATTCATTAACCAACTTGGATTTACTTTCTGTTGGAAAAAGCCTGACTTTATTTTAAAATTTTAATTGTGATAACGCACATTTTTAGAAAACTATATAAACCACTAAGAAAGTTTGGTGCATGTCTTGTAAGATTGTAATCAAGAATCAACTAGAGAGTTTTGGATTTATTTTTGCCTGAGATAGCAAAAACACAGATTGGCTTCTGATGGAGGAAGGAGAAGAGAGTGTGTTTGCCAGATGTTTACCTGGGAAAATGAGCTGCAGGAGGAATTTCTCAGTTGGGCAGTGGAGAATGTTAGGTTTCCTTTCTTATTACTGGTGTCACAATGTATGACTCTTCATAGTGAGTCCCAAGGCTCTTTGGCGTTTCTGTCTTTGGGGAAAATACAGTTGTGTAAAAAGTAATGTTATTAATCTTAGTCATAAAAATAAATTATTGTAACTATTCTATGGAGAAAGGTATCCACTACAGAATAGGAAGACATCTACCAAAAAACATACGTAACAATATATTTCACATTAGGTTGTGGAAATTAGATAGGATGCTGTATGTGAATATGCCTAGTATTAAGTCCTAACACTTTGTAGGTACCATTTTTTTTAATGCATTAATTTAAAGCTATTAGGCTTCATTCTGCAGGGAAAGGTCATGGCAGCAAGGAGTCTGGGGAACCAAAGATTTTGAGCAAAGTTTTGAGGTTGCTGAGGGTGTTTCAACCTCTGTAATTTATAACCAAATATATATATGATGTTTAAAAGCCTAGACTTTCCTTCTCTAGAAAGAACAAAATACTGGCCCTTAAGATAAAATGGGAGAGAAAGCTAGCTGACCCAATGGACTCTTAAATTTGGACCTGGCTATGTTGTGAAATCCCATCCCTGGCTGCCTACAGAAGTACAATATTTTCTCATCTCTGTGATATGTTAAGCTAGAGATGGGATAAGGGTGAGGGAGAATGAAGATGGCCTCTCAAGGTCCATCCAATCCTAAAAGCGACTAATTTTTGCGAAGGAATACATGGTGTTGGGTAATAGGGAAATAAAAACATCTATCTAGATGGCATGTTATGAATTAGAATTTATAATTCTTGGTAATTTTCTCAGGAACTGATCAGTAAAGTATCTGTAATAAATTATTACTCATATTTGTAATCTTAACTTTAAAATGATACCCACGTAAAGTGGCCTACTTTTAAGCCTTGAACATTTTGTATTTGAGTATGGTTTGTATAGTGCATCTTACTGTAATTAGTATATACTCAGGTCCCTTTTTTTCTGCTAGTCTGTGTGCTCTTCTAGGCAGCTACCATGGCTGCATGTCTTCCTTGTTTTATATTTCAGAACCTGGCACAATCTTGGAATGTAGTAGGGGCTGAATGAACTTCTGATTTACCAAACTGATCTGGACAGACATACACTGAGCCTGCTTGCTACCTTTATTGGTAGCATTTATGTTACTCACTTTTGGGTCATTATCATTTCTATTTATTTATCTTCAACATTTATTTAAGTTTGGCTCTTCTTTTGTCTAAGAGAAACAGTATATTTTAGTGGTGAAGCACATACTTTGCCAGACTAGAAATCTGTCTGTGTAATTTCCCATGTAACTCTGTGCAAATTATTGAATCTCTCTATGCCTTGATGTTTTCATCTGTCAAATGGGGACATTAACAATATCCTTTTCATGGGGTTGTGTGGAGCATTAAATGTGATTAAGTATCTAGTGAGTTTAGTATAATGCTTTCCAGACAGTATGTGCTCAACAGATCATACATATTTTAAATTTACCCTGTAGCCTCCCAGACACCTGGTTCCCTGTGTTTGGGTGGCATGTAATCTAGTTTGAATTGAAATAAATCAGGATTTGGGGGAGAAATAGTCCATGGTTGCAATAGGTGAAGATTTGTAAGAGATGATTACTAAGCTAATGTTTGACTTAATATTCAATATATTTTAATTAAATTTATTTTAATTGTCATACATTACTTTTTTTTAAAAGCTACTCTTACCTAAATCCTCATCAGTCTTGTCCACAGTCTACAAGATGTGCACAACCTCACTTAACAGTATGTGTTTCCATGTGAATTTTATGATGTTATTACCTTATGTTTTCGTAGAGAACACATTCTCCCAGGCCATCATGGAATGCACGGATTTCTTTTCAGAGAAACATAATTGCTATAACACATATGGTACATTTATGATGCTATATAAATAAAAAATGCTAGTGTATATTTTCCCATGGCTAGACTCTAGGAGTAACTTTAAAACAGTTTTTGTTTCTAAGATAGGAATAGTTGATACATAAGGGCTACTATTTTTCATTTGTTAATCTTTAGAAGTTTAACAGTTATAGCTCTATGTATTCCATTGCATTTTAATGTCCCCAAAAAGGATTAAAAACAAAATCTAGGATGGAAGGTGAGATGATTTGTACTGCAGGAATGTTATAAAAAAAGAGCTGCTCAGATTGGCCTATTTGCTCTCAGATCTATTTCCCAAACCCCCCCTCTCCTTTTTTTTTTTTGGACTCTCTTGAAAATGGTTTCTTGCTAGGTTTGGCAAAAGGTGGGAGATTGGAGGACAAGACACCTGGGTATTTCCACCCCTTCATTTGCTTGGGTTGGGAACAATTCCCTCTGGCCATGGCTGTGTCTCCTCATGGTCATAACTTTTGTAGGACTGGCCCTCCATCATTGTTCCTACCCTGGCAGTCAGCTCATGGAACCAGCACCTACTGCACAGCTTGGCTTTTGGTATTGGTCCCCTCATGGCCTCCTCTTTCAGTCCCTCAAGACTTAAGAGGTGGTTACAGGTTACAGATTCTTTCTGCTATTAGTTTCTGGGTTGCCTGAAGGACTCATTGGCTTTTCAGCTTTTCCAAACACCTTTCAAGTCTTTTTGTTTGATTTCCTGACATGGACCTCATTGTATACAGTATAGTATTTGGAGATTGTAACAGTTTGGATAGATAAGCAGAGAACTCTGAGTTTTTATCTATGTGTAGCAGGTACCTAGTAGGTATCTTAGTCCAGTTGGGCTGCTCTAACAAAATTCTATAGACTGGGTCACTTATAAACAACAGAAATTTATTTTGCACAGTTCTGGAAGCTAGGAAGTCCGAGATCAGGGTGCCCACATGGCTGCATTCTAGTGGGGGCCTTCTTCCTGGTTCATAGCCAATGTACTTTCACTGTGTCCTCCTCAAGTAGTGGAGGTGCTAGGGAGCTCTGTGGGGTCTCTTTTATAAGCACTAATCCCACTTATGAGGGAGAGCCTCACCCTCATGACCTAAGCACATCCCAAAAGCAGGCCATTGCACTGTGGGTTAGGTTTACAATATGTGAATTTTTGAGGAACACAAACATTTATACCATAGCAATAAGCAATGCAGAAGTTTCCGGAATTTTGCCCCTTTGCAGGGAGTAAACTTTTGTCTCTTCTGGATACTTTAGACACAGATTTATTGGGCTATAGCTCATCCCTTAACAAAATTCCTGTATTCATTCTCTGTAGTGGAAAAAAGAAAAAATATAAAGGCTCTGTACATCCCTCTTGTCAGCTCAGAAAATTTACTTCAACCTCAGTCTCTTCCACATTGAGATTTAACTTTCATGGAATAAGGAGTAGCTCTTTTCATAAAGCGGTGGAATATCAGTAGACTGGTTGGTGCTGGTGGGTATAATACATTCTAGGGAGGAGGCTTATCATAGATATGGATGATCTTTTTCCTCTGGCTCTGATCTTCTCTTTGACAAGGAGGAATATTAAAAGTATTGATTTATACCACGGAGTTGTGATCAGTAATGAGCTGCTCAGTGTCTTCTGGATCTATGTACCAATCTTAAGCAAAGAAAAGTACCAAAAGCAAGGTTCAAGAACACCATGTTACCACTGGGCCAAGTAATTTCCTTGTTTACTGTTACTTGAATGATGTAGTACCAGGGATTGGATTAAGAGCATTTACTGTTTGCAGGCTCTACTTTTAATTGTTTCTAATTCCTTTAGGCTTATTTGAAAGAACACAAAGTCAGATAACCAGGCAATGCTGATTTCAACCAGAGAGGATTGATTCCTTTCATTTAATGGTATAATTCTTGATGGAAGAGGGTGCTATTTGGAGATAAAAGGCCAGAGAGACAGCGTCTATTAATTCCCATGATGCTTCATAGCCCAACACAAAATTTTTTGGGAGTAAAGAGAAAATCACAAGTATAACAACAAAATTCTCCTGTTTCAATGACAGAATATTTGTGCCAATAACTTCACGACCCTCACACAACTTAAATTTGTGATCTGAGATTTTTTTTTTGATGGGAAAATACATTGGTACTAACTTCTGGTATTGGCCCCATCTTTCTTGGACATATTCTGTAAACAGTCTGATAAAGATTATTTGGAAATTTTCCTCACACACGTATATATACATTTACTAGTTTCATTGCCAAAATAAATTAGCCCAGGGTCAATAGCTGTCTTTTATTCTCTACTTTTCTTTCTCCTCTTAAACATTTGAAAATCCTATCTGGGCAAGTCATCAGAATCACCTGGAGAATTTACTGGGGCCCACTCAGAGTTTCTGATTTAGCAGCCCCAAATTTTAGGAACCCAAAATTTGCCTATCTGAAAAGTTGTCACTGGTGCCGCTGCTGCTGGTCTGTGGATCACCAAAAGAACAGGAAAACCTATGAGTAAAATGTGGTTTGTATACTTAAGAATTCACAAGGATACACAAAGCATGATTAATGACAGAATGATTAAGTCAATGGTAGGCAGGTGGTGATCATGAAAACCAGCAAAGGACAACATCTGAGTAGGATTTGATAGTAAGAATGGGATTCAAAGAGGTGCAATAGGGAATAGGGAGGGAATTTTTGTGAAGTACAACATAGAAATGTATAGAGGCATGTCCAAGCATGATTGATTCATTCATTTAGCACAGTTTAATAAATCCATTACATCTTGAGAATAAAATGGTCAAAAGTAATCTGTTTACAGAAACACTCATTGGTAGATCACATGGCTGGAGCATGAGTAGCACAGTGATATGACAGGAGATGGTCTGGAAACATGGTTGAAGGCCCCTAGTGTTTCATGGATGACATGTGTCATAGGAAGGAGCTTGGAATTCACCCTTTGGGGTTGTGGGGAGTATTTTGAGATGGGCAGTCTGGCAGCAGTGTGGAGAATGGATTGGAGGGAAACAGAACAAGACCAGAATAAAGATCAGTAAGAAGGCTGTTATGATAATCTGGGCAAGAAATGATGAAGGACCCAGCAAGCTTTTATTTCAGTTTTGAGTCATATGAATTTTAAACAGTTTGGGTGCATTTCATCCTTTATAAGCCCCCAACCTATATCCCTCTCCTATTAGAAAGTGATTTGTTTTGAGGCTAGGTGATTTTTATTAAAGGTTGTGTGGTTATAAATGAGCTCAGTCAGTGTGAAGGAAAATATATTCATATTTTTGCATAACCATCTAAGCAAGTAACAGGGAGTAATTTAGACAACAAGGAAAATAAAACTGAATAGGTATTTCTTTGAATATCCTAAATCTTTAAATAAGATATTTCCTGTTAAGTTCTTGTCTCTAAGTTTAGCCAGGGGGTCTATTGCTGTTCTAAATTTAAAACTTTCTTCCGATATTGTGGACTAGTTGAGGGCATTGGTAAAATGCTATGTAGAGTACAGAACACAGAGCCTGTTTTTCTTTCTGCTAATTTCAAGAATATCCAATGAAGGTAATAAGAATCATACCAGAGACCATCTTCATTCATTTTAGACTATCCTCATATTCATATTCTTTTAGGTCAATTCATGTCTTTGATTATATTTTCTATTTTTGCCATGCCAGAATGTCCCATTTGGTGAGAATGTAGCCTCAGTATTTGTGGTAAGCAGAAGTTCTCAAATGGCCTTCTAAAATGTCCTACCCTAACCCTTGGAACCTGTAAGTATGAATTTTCACTCTCATGATTAAGTTATGTTTCATGGCACAGTTGGCTCAAGATAGGGATATTATTTTTCTGGATTTGGTCTAATCACATGAACTCTTAAAAGCAGAGTTTTCACCAGCTGATAGTAGAAGGGAAAACTAGGGGATTCGAGATATGAGAAGCATTTGAGGACCCAAGGATGGTTTGAAGATGAAGGGAACCATGTGAGAGGGACCATGGGTAGCTTCTAGGAGCAGTTAATGGTTGCTTGTTGACAGCCATGAAGGAAAAAGCGTCCTCTAATTTACAACTTTGAAGAATTGGAGTCTTCCAGTGACCTGAATTAGCTTTGTTAATGCGCTGAGTTGTGTCCCCCCCAAACTTACATGCTGACGTCCTAGACTCAGAATGTGACTATTTACATATAGAATTTTTAAAGAGGTAATTAAATTAAATTAAATGATTTATTAAATCATTAGGGTGGGCCCTAATCCAATATGGTGTCTTTATAAAAAGAGGAAATTAGGGCATAGACATACACAAGGGAAGAACAAATGGCAGAGAGAAGGTGGCCATCTGCAAGCCAGGGAGAGAGGCCTCAGGAGAAACCACCTCTGCCCTTGGACTTCTAGTTTCCAGAAGAAAATACATTTTCTGAGAGAAAATAAATTTCTGTTATTTAAGCCATTTAGTCTGTGGACTTACTATTGCAGCCCTCATAAACTTGGAAATGGATTTCTTCCCAGCCAGTCTGACACCATGATTTTGGTCTTGGGAGACCATGAGCAGAGAACCTAGAGGAGCCCATCTGACTTCTGACCTATAGAATTGTGAGATAAGAAATGGATATTTTAAGCCACTACATTTATGCTAACCTATTATGAAGCAAAAGAAAGCTAATACAATATCCTAAACTAATTCATGAATATGTCATTTAAATACTTTAGAATTTTATTTTAAGATTTTTCTATCTTAAAAACCTCAATGAAAAGTATGACTTACTTCAGGTGAAAATTTAGCTGGTTTTAGAATTAATATACTTTTTCAAATTGAAAAATTATGTTCACACTTCTCTTTATGGTGAAAAAAAGGGAATAGCCACAGAATCATGCAATATTTATTGCTGTAAAACAAGTTTATGCTCAGGCTTTTTATGGGAGGTGGTGGTCCTACACCTGAAATCTGGGTTTTGAATTTAAATAAGTCAGGATTTGAGGGAGAAAGAGCCAATGGCTACATTGGTAGAGATTTGTACTAGATGATGGCTAAATTAACATTTAACTCTGTGAAATTCAACATATTTTAATTATTTTCATCATCTAGTTCTTATTTTTTAAAGATGAAACTCAAAAATCACATACTGGATAAATTAAAAAACATATTTGATACCGTGGAGTGAACATCTTTCTCATTGTTCAGGGATCCCAGGAATTCATTCAGTAAATCATACAATGAGGTGTATTGCCTATGACCTGTAGCTTTGAGAATTTCCTTCCATCGTGCACTACAGCCATGAGGACTAAATTGGCCCCTCCTAAGTGGCTGACCAGCCACATTAAGTTAAAGATAAGTTTGTAGTTTTAGAAATGAAAACCAATGATCAAGGAGTACTTTTATTTTCTAGTATAAATCACCACTGCAGGGGAGATAGATGGGGTCAAGTGCAGAGTTGGTGGTCCCTTGGGGAATATTTGAGTTTTTGTCATGTACTGTAATTTCCTCTGAATAATTTTAGAGTCTGGGTCTCCCAAGTCATAGACATTTATCAAAATAAGATGTCTGTCTCATTTTTCCTAGAAAATGACTTATTTTTTTACTTATATTTAGGAATAACTAATTTCTTCACTTCCTGACCATTGCTCACTTACTCATAAGGTTGATGAATTTCATTTAACCATTCCCATATGTTTACTCACTTTGTGGATCATTATGCATAATTGCTCATTTCTCATACTCTGCATTTTGGGTAAATCATGAACTTTTCCCATGTTCCCAGGCAAGAGGAAAAAAAGGGGAGTGAAAAATATATCTGGCTATTGTGGGGATTAATGACAGTTATAAAAGAGGTTTGAGATGAGAGAAGAGCAATATCAAATTGGCTTACCTTTGTTCACTGATGTATTATTACCACCCAAAATAGTACATAGAAGCACATAGTATTTATTGCACAAATGAAGGGAATTCTGGATTCTTGAGCGCTTTTTTTCATTGTTAAGCTTGAATAGTTTCTCATGTATATTGGCTCATATTTTCTCTTGTGAATTTTTTATTCACATCCTTTGTCATTTTACTGATTAATGTTTTTATTATTAAGTATAAAACACTATACATATACAGTAGTAAAACCATGCCACAAATGTGGCAAATATTTCTTTCAGCTTATCGTTTATATTATTATTCTTTAAAAATAGAATGCTTATTCACGCAAAAGTTTTTTACTTGAAATCCAGGAAAGACCTTCCCTATTCAGAGATCAAGTATTCACCTGATGTTCATTTTCTTCATTTTACCTATGTTATTTTTTAGCCGGTTAATCCATTCATCCATTTGGCATTTGATTTGGTATATGCTTTGATATTAGAATCTAAGTAGATTCTCTTTTGGTAAATCAGCTAATGTTTTTAGCTAAGGCAATTTACTGTGGCTGTTTGACAGAAAAAGAATTTACAGATCATATTGGTATAAGTCACAGTCACCAGTGTGCAGGCTATGTGCATAGCAGAGTTCAATACCATGCTTTAAATCTGTTCTCCTTGAGGACCCACTGCCGCTCTGGCTGAACACTGAGACCTGCAGTTCACATAAGTGAAGCCACTGGTGTTGGATGTTGGATTGTCCAGTCACTTGCAGTCCAGGACACTCCGGCTGCAAGACCCCTGCTCCACGTTCCCTGCTGCTGTGGTCTACTGGGCTTCACAGAATCTGGGGCAGGTGTGTTATCTACTGGAGACTAGGGCCTGCTTCACACCCTAACTTAAAGGAAATTAGGGATGTAAACACCTGAATTTTCAATCACAGTAGTGTGGAGGTGGTTTTTCCTGCCTACAAAACTCATACGGTGGAGAGATTCAGATGCTGAGATTACATAGATTTTTCTTGAAACTGTAGATGAATACTTCATTATAGACATTAACCATACTGGCAATAAACTGTTTTTTGTTTGTGGGGAATATTGGGTTGTGAGAATGGGGCCATGGATGTGAATATGTGCTACCCCTAGCATAAAGTTAAATATGTGATTTTTGCAGTTTAACTGCTAGGTTTGAAGTCCATTTTTGCCATATTCTAGCTCTGTGATCTTAACCAAATTAAGTAGTAGCCTTAGTTTATCCGTAAGGAGATATCAGTCCACTCTGTTGTGATGATTATAATTGAAATAAGGGTGAGGTACGTAGCACAGTGCCTGGCACAGAATATGCACTTCACACACCTTATCATTATTGGTTACAGTTGTTACAGGTTAAGTTTCTTTATGCTGCAGCTGGGCTGTTATCTCTGGTTTTCTACTTTGGCCCCTTAAATGTTGCAATTCTTACTGGTGCCAATCCAGTAGGTATCATATTCAAAAATTAGCTACCTCATAATGTTTTAATGTCTGTGTAGTCTCGTCATACTATTAAGGGGCCTTGTTTGGGGAGTTGAAGATATTTGGGAATATAATGCATCCCAATTCTGTGTGACAGTTACTTTTATTATGAAATTTTTAAAGACACACAAAATTAGACAAAAAGTTCATTGAATCACTCTCAACTTTTCATCCAGATTCAATAAATACTAAGGTTTTTCTACATTTGCTTCATTTAAGGTTTATTAATGTACTATGTTTGATTGGAAGTTGGCTCTGGAAGCTTTCATTGATACATGTTCAGTGTTTTTGGTAAGACTGTTTCAAAGGTAGAACTGGATGCTTCTTGTCTCATCACAGCAGGAAGCACATGACATCTGGGTCCCACTTCTATGTTGCTAAGATTGATCATTGAGTTCAGGTGGTGACAGCAGTCTGATGCCTCCACTATAAAATTCCTCATAAACCCTTCATCTACTCATTTCACGCGTGATGATCTTTTCCTGACTCAAATATGGCTTTAGGAGTTACGAAATGATGATTTTTTTTAATAGTATGGTTTCTTGCACAATTAATAGTTGGAATTTTCTTATCATGTAAGGCTCTCTGATATACAGGCAGGCCAGGATAAAGGCAAAATAAAATGCTTAATATTTTATATTAATAACTAATATTCAGAATAAGGAATTGGTATCCTAGTTACTTTCAATGGTGTTCAGTAAGGTTTTTTGTTTTTGTGTTTTGGTAGGTAATAGAGAGGAATGTATTTGCAAGACAAAAAACACTGAACAAACTTTTATACTTTTTTGTTTTTTGTTTTGTGTACTGATATGCTTATTCAAATACATATATACATACATATTCATCTATATAATATGATTCTTTTTTATTGAGATGTAATTGACATGTAACATTCTATTAGTTTCAGGTATATACATAGTGATTCAATATATGTTCAATATGCAATATATTGCAAAATGATCACCACAGTAAATCTAGTTAGCACCCATCACACACAGTTAAAAATTTCTATTCTTGTGATGGGAATTATTAAGCTCTATTCTTTTAGCAATTTTCAAATACAGTACAGTATCATTAATGATGGTTACCATGCTGTACATTACATATCCTGGATTCACTTATTGCATAACTGGAAATTTGTTCCTTTTGACCCCTTCCCATTTTGTCTACCTTTCACCCCATTCCTCCCCTGTGCCCTGGCAACCACCAATCTCTTCTCTGAATCTATGAGTTTGGTTATTTTTATTAGATTCCACATATAAGGGAGATCAGATGGTTTTTATCTTTCTCTGCTTGACTCATTTCATATTAGAATAGTGCCCTCAATGTCCATCCGTGTTGATACAACTGACAGGATTTCCTTCTTTTATATGTCTGAATAATATTGTATTTTGTATATATGCCACATATTCTTTATCCATTTATTCATCTGTGGATACCTAGGTTTTTTCCTTGGCATGGCCATTGTAAAAAAATGCTGCAGTGAACATGGGGGAGTGCACTTCAAATTAGTGATCTAATTAGTAATATCTTTGCAAATTAGTGTTTTCTTTTTCTTTTTTTAGAAAAATATCCAGAAGTAGAATAGTTGGATTATATGATAGGTCTACTTTTAATTTTTTGAGGAATCTCCATACTGTCTCCCATCGTGGCTGCCCTAATTTACATTCCCACCAACTGTGCACAAGGGTTCCCTTTTCTCCACATCCTTGCCAACACTTATTTCTTGTCTTTTTGATAGTGCCCATTCTAACAGTTGTGAGGTGATGTCTGTGGTTTTGATTTGTATTTCTCTGATGATTAGTGATATTGAATACCTGTTCATGTACCTGTTGTTCTTTTCTATGTCTTTTTTGGAAAAATATCTATTCAGATTCTCTGCCATTTTTAAATCAGATTTTGGTTTTTCTGCTATTGAGTTGTATGGTTCTTTATATATTTTGGATATTAATTCCTTACAGTTATATGATTTGCAAATATTTTCCCTCAGTCTGTAAGTTGCCTTTCATTTTGTTGGTGGTTTCCTTTGCTGCACAGAAGCTTTTTGTTTAATGTAGTCCCCCTTGTTTATTTTTGCTTTTATTTTTGAACTTTTGGTGTCAAATCCAAAAATCATCATCAAGACCGATGTCAAGGAGCTTACTGCCTATGTTTCTTTCTAGGTAGTAGTTTTATGACTTCAGGTCTTTTTTCTTGTTTTAATAATTTATTTTGGTATCATTAATCTACAATTACATGTGAAATATTATGGTGATTAAACTACCCCCTTCATCAGGTCCCTCCCACCAACCCCATTACAGTCACTGTCCATCAGCATAATGAGATGCTATAGAATCACTACTTGTCTTCTCTGAGTTGCACGGCCCTCCCCGTGTCCCCCCAACATTACATCTGCTAATCATCATGCCCCTTTTTCCCCGTTGTCCCTCCCTTCCCACCCGTCCTCCCCAGTCCCTTTCTCTTTGGTAACTATTAGACCGTTCTTGGGTTCTGTGAGTCTCCTGCTGTTTTGTTCCTTCAGTTTTTTTCTTTGCTCTTATATTCCACATATGAGTGAAATCATTTGGTACTTGTCTTTTTCGGCTTCGCTTATTTCACTGAGCATAATACCCTCTAGCTCCATCCATGTTGTTGCAAATGGTAGGATTTGTTTTCTTCTTATGGCTGTATAATGTTGCATTGTGTATATGTACAACCTCTTCTTTATCCATTCATCTACTGATGGACACTTAGGTTGCTTCCATTTCTTGGCTATTGGAAATAGTGCTGCAATAAACACAGGGGTGCATATGTCTTTTTCAAACAGCGCTGCTACATTCTTAGGGTAAATTCCTAGGAGTGGGATTCCTGGGTCAAATGGTATTTCTATTTTGAGTTTTTTGAGGAACCTCCATACTGCTTTCCACAATGGTTGAACTAATTTGCATTCCCACCAGCAGTGTAGGAGGGTTCCCTTTTCTCCACATCCTCACCAACATTTGTTGTTGTTTGTGTTTTGGATGTTGGCCATCCTCACTGGTGTGAGGTGATATCTCATTGTGATTTTAATCTGCATTTCTCTGATGATTAGTGATGTGGAGCATCTTTTCATGTGCCTGTTGGCCATCTGAATTTCTTCTTTGGAGAAGTGTCTATTCATGTCCTCTGCCCATTTCTTAATTGGATTATTTGCTTTCTGTTTGTTAAGGTGCATGAGTTCTTTACATATTTTGGATGTCAATCCTTTATCAGATACGTTTTTTATGAATATATTCTCCCATACTGTAGGATGTCTTTTTGTTCTACTGATGGTGTCCTTTGCTGTACAGAAGCTTTTCAGCTTGATACAGTCCCACTTGTTCATTTTTGCTTTTGTTTCCCTTGCCCGGGGAGATATGTTCATGAAGAAGTTGCTCATGTTTATGTCCAAGAAATTTTTGCCTACATTTTTTTCTAAGAGTTTTATGGTTTCATGACTTACATTCAGGTCTTTGATCCATTTTGAGTTTACTTTTGTGCATGGGGTTAGACAGTAGTCCAGTTTCATTCTCTTCCATGTAGCTGTCCAGTTTTTCCTACACCAGCTGCTGAAGAGGCTGTCATCTCCCCATTGTATATCCAAGGCACTTTTATCAAATATTAATTGACTGTATATGTTTGGGTTAATATTTGGATTTTCTATTCTGTTCCACTGGTCTGTGGGTCTGTTTTTGTGCCAATACCAAATTGTCTTGATTACTGTGGCTTTGTAGTAGAGCTTGAAGTCAGGGAGTGTAATTCCCCCTGTTTTATTCCTCCTTCTCAGGATTGCTTTGGCTATTCGGGGTCTTTTGTGGTTCCATATGAATTTTAGAATTATTTGTTCCAGTTCATTGAAGAAAGCTGTTGGTAGTTTGATAGGGATTGCATTGAATCTGTATATTGCTATAGGTAGTATAGCCATTTTGACAATATTTATTCTTCGTAGCCAAGAGCATGGGATGCATTTCCATTTGTTAGTGTCCTCTTTAATTTCTCTTAGGAGTGTCTTGTAGTTTTCAGAGTACAGGTCTTTCACTTCCTTCGTTAGGTTTATTCCTAGGTATTTTATTGTTTTTGATGCAATTGTGAATGGAATTGTTTTTCTGATTTCTCTTTCTGTTAGTTCATCATTAGTGTATAGGAAAGCAACAGATTTCTGTGTGTTAATTTTGTATCCTGCAACTTTGCTGAATTCAGATATTAGTTCTAGTAGTTTTGGAATGGAATCTTTAGGGTTTTTTATGTACAGTATCATGTCATCTGCAAATAGTGACAATTTGACTTCTTCTTTACCAATCTGGATGCCTTGTATGTCTTTGTTTTGTCTGATTGCTGTGGCTAGGACCTCCAGTACTATGTTGAATAACAGTGGAGAGAGTGGGCATCCCTGTCTTGTTCCCGATCTTAGATGAAAAGCTTTCAGCTCTCGCCATTAAGTATGATGTTAGCTGTGGGTTTGTCATATATAGCCTTTATGATGTTGAGGTACTTGCCGTCTATACCCATTTTGTTGAGAGTTTTAATCAGGAATGGATGCTGAATTTTGTCAAATGCTTTTTCAGCATCTATGGAGATGATCATGTGGTTTTTGTTCTTCTTTTTGTTGATGTGGTGGATGATGTTGATGGATTTTCGAATGTTGTACCATCCTTGCATCCCTGGCATGAATCCCACTTGATCATGGTGTATGATCCTCTTGATGTATTTTTGATTTCGGTTTGCTAATATTTTGTTGAGTATTTTTGCATCTAAGTTCATCAGGGATATTGGTCTGTAATTTTCTTTTTTGGTGAGGTCTTTGTCAGGCTTGGTATTAGAGTGATGCGGGCTTCATAGAATGAGTTTGGAAGTATTCCCTCCTCTTCTATTTTTTGGAAAACTTTAAGGAGAATTGGTGTTATTTCTTCTCTGTATGTCTGGTAGAATTCAGAGGTGAATCCATCAGGCCCGGGGGTTTTGTTCTTGGGTAGTTTTTTGATTACCAATTCGATTTCGTCGCTGGTGATTGGTCTGTTTAGCTTTTCTGTTTCTTACTTGGTCAGTCTTGGAAGGTTGTATTTTTCTAAGAAGTTGTCCATTTCTTCTATGTTTTCCAGCTTGTTAGCATATAGATTCTCATAATATTCTCTTATGATTCTTTGTATTTCTGTGGGGTCCGTCGTGATTTTTCCTTTCTCATTTCTGATTGTGTTTATGTGTGTAGATTCTCTTTTTCTCTTAATGAGTCTGGCTAGGGGTTTATCTATTTTGTTTATTTTTTCAAAGAACCAGCTCTTGGTTTTATTGATTTTTTCTATTGTTTTATTCTTCTCAATTTTATTTATTTCTTCTCTAATCTTTATTATGTCCTTCCTTCTGGTGACTTTGGGCCTCATTTGTTCTTCTTTTTCCATTTTCAGTAATTGTGTCTTTAGACTATTCATTTGGGAATGTTCTTCCTTCTTTAAATAGGCCTGGATTGCAATATACTTTCCTCTTAGAACTGCCTTTGCTGCGTCCCACAGAAGTTGTGGCTTTGTGTTGTTATCATTAGTCTCCATATATTCTTTGATTTCTGTTTTGATTTGATCGTTAACCCATTTATTAATTAGGAGAGTGTTGTTAAGTCTCCATGTATTTGTGAGCCTTTTTCATTTCTTTCTAAAATTTATTTCTAGGTGTATAACTTGGTGATCTGAGAAGTTGGTTGGTAGGATTTCAATATTTTTGAAATTACTGAAGTTCTTTTTGTGGCCTAGTATGTGGTCTATTCTGGAAAATGTTCAATGTGCACTTGAGAAGAATGTGTATCCTGTTGCTTTTGGGTGTAGAGTTCTGTAGATGTCTGTTAGGTCCATCTGTTCTAGTGTGTTGTTCAGTGCCTCTGTGTCTTTACTCATTTTCTGGGTGGTTGATCTGTCCTCTGGAGTGAGTGGTGTGTTGAAGTCTCCTAAGATGAATGCAATGCTGTCTATTTCCTCCTTTAATTCTGTTAGTATTTGTCTCACATATGCTGGCGCTCCTGTGTTGGGTGCGTATATATTTATAATGGTTATATCTTCTTGTTGGACTGACCCCTTTTTCATTATGTAATGTCCTTCTTTATCTTTTGCTACTTT